>CAWZYM010000301.1:1000000-1170000 GCA_963966185.1 Rhabditoides inermis | reverse complement strand
CGTGTCCAGGCGAAATGATGTTAGACACACGGTCGGTGGTATTCTCTTTTCACATTGTTCAATACATTGTACTACAGACTGGACACGATAGTGATGTGTCGTCGTGTGCACGAGTTGGCGCACAAGGCGGACTATGAGCGCGCGCAGGCCGAAAACGACCACTTCTACGACCTCGAGGTGGGCGCGTTCACACCACTAGCCACTCATCCTTTGATTCACAGATGTTTGATCAGCTAGAGGCCGCGATTCGCTCTGTCGATATTGAGGTAGTTATTATCTCTTATCTTTTTTTATTATGAAATGGACTGTTTTTGTAGGTGAACAAAATAAAGGAAAAGGTGGACAGGGACGCGCGTGAGCAGATGGACACGAGCGACTTCCTCAGAGTGCGTTGGTGTTTGCTTACGTACTTACTTGTTCATTGTTGTTGATTTTTCACGCTTTTCATCTTGTTGAACTTGTCCTTGTTGCAGCAGCAGAAGCTGAAGGAGATTGGGGAGAAGATAACCGAGACTCTCTCCAAGGTCGAACAGCTCGGCGGCGAGGGCAAGGTGAGCGTGTGGTATTGACATGTCAGAGACCGGGAGGCTCGCTCAGCGACAATCTTGTTTACTTGCCTACGCGGTGAATCATGGTGTTGGTGTTGGCGTTTCACCTCCATGTCACACACTGCCATCCCTCTAGCTAATCCCTTCCCACTACTAAGTTTGATAATTTATTTGGTATTTGATTTGAGGTGGAAGAATCGATTTCGCTCTCCAAAGAGGTGGAGGAGCTTGAGCAGAAAAAGATGGAACTGCACGTGAGTTTCAACATTTCAGAAAAAAAAATTATTTCATATTGTCATTCTTGTTGTTGGAAAATGTTACTTTAAAAATGTTACAAACTTACAACGTGTAATATTGTTTTTGATCGTGCTGGGTTGTAGGCGGACACGCGTCTGATGGGCTCGACGAACAACGCGGCGCGTCTGCGGGTGTGCGACGACTGCGGCGCGCAGCTGAACGTGATGGACCACGAGTCGCGCCTCGCCGACCACTTCGGAGGCCGAATGCACCTCAACATGGTCGACCTGCGCGAGCGATTCGACGAGATGAAGGTCGGTTGCCCTCGGTCTACTCATCTACACATACGGATACGCGCGAGAGGACGCAGTGACTACGACGGTGAAGTGAACGGTGTGGCGTTGTTCAGATGGCCGAACGCATCCACGTTGATCTACCACACACACTCACTATTGATTGATTATTCCGCGCGCGGTGCCGCGGTTTCCGTGGGTTTTCTCCCGTCTTGCCACACTCGATTCGCCACCCAGTGTTTTGCGTAGCTTATTCAACTAGGAGCGGTGGAATTCATGGAAACTGAGGAAGCGATCCACCGCTCCGACTTTCAGACATGTTGTTGCTGGTATACTGTATGAGAGGAGTCTACCGTATTGGACGGCGGGAGCGGAATGGCGGACACGATCCGTATGCATTCTATCATAATGGCGTGTAGTCGGGGGCGGGCATACTGTAAGGGGTGATTCTGATTGTACAACTGATAGTGATTTGTATTCCGTTTCAGAAGACGATTGACGAGCGTCGCCAGATGAAGCGGCAGCTCATTGCCGACGGAAAGTTCTTCGACCCGGGAGCCCGGTCAGTAGCATATTGGCATAACATCTGGTTTAAAAGATTCACTTATGTAATGTAGCTGTAGCTGTATAATTGCTTTTCATGCGTTGTCAAATGAAGCATATGTAGCGTGGATGTGGATGGTGGTTAGAGGATGGGGGATGGCTATTTGCAGTAGTGGCGGCGGTCGCCGTGACTACGCCTCTCCGTCGTCGGGTCGCGACCGCGAGAGGGAGCGGAGGGACGACCGAGACAGGGACAGGGACAGGGAACGCCGCGACAGGGACAGCGGGCGCGACAGGGACAGGAAGAGGAGGTGGGCTGGTGGATGGAGACAGGGTGGGGGAGGGGGTGTGTGTTGCAGCCGCTCGCGCGACCGCGACCGCCGCCGCAGCCCCGACTACCGCGACAGGAGGCGCGACGACAGGGACAGGAGGGACGACAGAGACAGGGACAGGCGAGTACTTGTACTTTGTGACTCGCGCTGCCTGCTCGGCTGACCTTGACAATTGCAGGCGTCGCCGCTAATCGCGTGTTGTGTGCCTGCTCGGGCGGGCGTCCGTCGGACAGTGGTGATACGAGATATGATAAGCAACACCCCACCCCCTGCCCCCCTATCCCGGCTCTCTCACTACAGCATCACTCACACTGTTATCCAATATGTTACGGTATTTTATGATTATCCATTATTCCTCTCTCTCTTTACTCATGTTATGTGTAGTAGTTGGTAGTGGTCCCATTGTTGTGTTTTCAGTAGCATCTCTTTCGTTGATTACGCCGTTTTTTTCATTATGTTATGTGTTTTTGAGGGCGATAAATGTAATTGTGGAGCATTCTCTTTTTTATGTGTGAGTGAGATGAGTGGTTGTAACCATGTCTGAAACTTATCTTACATTAGTGAACTAGTGATTGCATGTTTGAATGTTTTTTTTTCTATTATATTTGTTTCAGACCGCTGGTCGGTACATTAATTTGCTGAAGCGAGGCGATTGCGTGAGTGTTTTATTACATTCTTCACATAATACTGATTAATTTGGTTGGCCATCATATCGAATTGTTTCTATTCGATCTTCTTTCCCGTGACGGTTGTGGTGCAGTTGTAGAGGCGGTTGATGACCCGGATGTCCTAGACGTCGTTGATTACTCGAGCAATCTATGTAGTACTCACCTGCTCGGATAGCTTTCTGTTGTTCCTCGCGCTTCCATAGCTGAACGACTCGTCTCCCTCCGTCGCCGCCTCCGCGAAGAATACCGAATCGCGGGAGAGTTCTGAGATCCATAGACTGATGATTATCGCCATGAATCGCAGCTATCGATTTCGATCGCCTACCCTGATTGTAATGGGGCGGGTGTACGCCGACAGCCCGCATGAGTTCCTCTGTGATGAAGAGGGTGGATGTCTTGTTGCCGCGGCGCATGTCGGTGATCCCCGCCGTCTCCTCCCAACCGTCGCCCCCGTTGAAGCAGTACTGATAACGCAGTGTTATCAAATATGCATACACTCCAGTCTCTTGTTCCGTCAGATTAATCTGTATATTTTCTTTGATTGTCTGTCTACCGTGTCGGCGGCGGGCTTGTACTCCTTGAAGTCGTGGGTGCGGCACTTGCGCAGTCGCAGCACGCGGCCCGCGTCGAAGTCGGCCTGCGTCATCTCCACCAAGTCGACGCACGTCTCCTCGCGGAAGCTGCAGCAGGGACTTGTCTCACACTGTGGCAGTGAATGTCCTACTTGCTGACGACGGCGGCGATGAATGCGCGCTCGCACTCGTTGAAGTTGCATCCGAAGTGGACGGGGATGCGGGCCGAGGGCCACACGGGGCTGCTGGTCGCCTCGGCGCCGTCGGGTCCGTTCGGCCACACCCAGTGGAACGACGCAGAGTGCACGTCGCGGTCAGTGTCCGGCGAGCGGCGCGCGCGCGTTTGCTGTCTCTGAAAACGAGTCTGCGATCATAGAGAGGGTCATGCTTTACCTTCTTCCACTCGTCCATCAGCTTGTCGTAGTGCTTTCCCTTGGCGTCTCCGAACCGCTGTGCGCTGGCGTCCTGGTTGGCGAAGTTGCTGGGGTTGTGTAGGTAGGAGGCGTCGAAGAGGGACGGGTCGGTGCGGCACGCATTGAACGTGGACGGGGACCACTCGGCAGACGACATCGGACACGACTGGAAAGGAACAGACGAGTCAGAATCTGGTCGAGTACGAGTATAGTAGAGTGTTGATAACCTAGTAAAGATGTGTGTACTCACGAGTGCGAACGGTCCGGTCTTGACTGGCGGAGGCGTGCTGGGTGGATCGACTGCGGCGGCGGCAGAGGCCGCTGCGAGGGCGAGCAGAGCGACAAGCATCCTGCAGAGAGAGCAGCGCTATGTTCTTCACTACCCACTCCGCGGCTTTTATACGCGCCCAGTGAGTGTGACTCACTCTCCCACCACCACCACTGGCCGCATATCATTATGATTGGCTTCCGGGCAGACTGAGAGAATGGGCTATGGGATGGGGCGTGAAGAAGTTGTTTGTGTATTGTGTTAGTCACAAAGTCGGTGAGAAATGAGCCTTCGATTGGATGAAGTTATGAGGTCATGACGCTGTTTTGTGTTGCAGTGAGATGTTACGGCAACGCGGCGGGCCGACGACATCGGTCTACAATGGACTGGGAGACAGGGAGAGGAAGGAGGAGGAGAGGGGGGAGAGTCACATGGAAGGAAAGGTGGGTGGGAACGATATATGGTAGATAGGAATGGAAACATAGTAGAGGTAGTCATTGACTTGGAAGATGTGAAGTGTTCGTAGAGATCAGAACATGACGATTCGTAGGGAATAGGGATCTTTGTCTTTTCACTCGAGCGTCTCCCCATTGATATTCCGTGGGCTGCTCGTTATAGCCGTTGTTTCCGCATTTCGTGTATCGCCGATCCGATTCGATAATCGAATGCGAATGGCGAGTGGGCATAATCAACGTGGGAGAAGAGAATCGGATGACACTCAAAGCGTGGACGATATTGAGATGACTCATGGGGTGTGAACGTGACTACTGTGAGAGCATTGAGCACCGGATACCATGAGCGCTGTAAGTACAGTACATGATACCGTAATCTATTGTCAGGAGCGGCTGGGCTTCCGGCACTGGTTCCTGATTCTGTTGTGCATCGCTGGAGTGTATGGAGTGGTGGTGTGTCTTCATCGGAGAATGCCACCCGTACTCGAGGATACTGAACATAAACAGTTCAGCGAGACGAGGTAGGAGAGAGAGAGGCGAGAGAGAGAGAGAGAGAGAGAGAGAGAGAAAAGACTCGGAGGGAGAGAGAGACCCTATTCCGTGTGCAGGGCGCGCGTTCTACTCAAGCAGTTGACGGCGCTCGGTCCCCGTCCGAGCGGCTCCGAGGCTCTCGAGGTGGGTGGTAGTGGATATCGTCCATGTGACGGCGTGCCTTGCAGAAGCACGCCTTCTCCATCATGCAGTCCCGCTTCGACGACGTGCAGGAGACGGCCGCCAGATTCGGAGGTGGGTGACTGAGTGCGTTGCGTACACCGTACACATGCTTGCTTTCAGTGAACCGTGTCGAACGGGATGTGCAGCGCCCTACGGGATGCTTCGACCTACGGTTCCTATCTTCGTTCACGCTCTGCTACCATAAGGTGAGCTGGCCTTTTTTGAATTGGTCACATTTGCAACATTACTTGCTCTGTCATATCGTCTCTTGTTTTAGATCACGAACCTGGTTGTACGAATCGGTCCTAAGAGCGGTCCGACGAAGCAGTCACTGCTCATGAACTGCCACTACGACACAATGCCTGACACACCGGGAGCCACGGATGATGCGGTGAGGAGAGGGGAGGGAGAGGGAGGGAGGGAGGAAGAGAGAGAGAGAAAGAGAGAAAGAGAGAAAGAGAGGAGAGAGGGAAGGGAAGGGTTGTTGCAGGTCTCCTGTGCCATCATGATGGAGATTCTCGACGTGCTTTCCCACTCGAGCGAACCGCTGGAGAACGATGTCGTGTTCCTGTTCAACGGAGGTGCGTCATGTCTGTCTCTGTCTAGTTCCATTCTCGCTGTCGCTGATCCTCTCTGATCCTCTCCTTCTTTCCAGCCGAGGAGAATTTCCTGCAAGGCGCTCACGGCTTCATCGAGAATCACCCCTGGAGGCACACTATTCGGTCGGTGTTGTTAACAGTTTATATATATATATATATATATATATATATATATATATATATATATATATTTTATTTATTTATTTATTTATATATATGAGTAGGAAACTACAAATGCGTTGAGCATATTGAATATTGTTTCGAAACATTGATGAAAAGCAGAAATATGAATACCCTTGACTGTTTTGTTACCTTCGAAAATGAAGATATATAAAATGTATTCTTTTGTTGCAGGGCGTTTATCAACCTGGAGGGAACGGGCAGCGGCGGAAGGGAGATTCTATTCCAGGTATAAGAGCAGAACATCCTTGTCGATCACCTCTTAGAGACAATTTTCATATATTTATGAATTACGCTAAATTGTTGTTTATTATTTAATACATATTTGGTTCCCTTTCCAGGCTGGTCCTGGCAACTCGTGGCTGCTTCGCACCTATCTGGAACACGCCCCGCACCCACACTGCTCGGTCAGCAATGGGAAGATAATAGGATAAGGAAGAATACACGGTGCAGCTGTGTCCTCTAGTCACCTTACATAGTTTGCACTGTTATGCATCACGTTGTCATTCACTACGTTTTTGTAGGTGCTAGCGCAGGAGATTTTCCAGTCTGGAGTCATCCCCAGTGACACGGACTTCCGCATCTTCCGAGACTATGGAAGGGTGTCGGGTGAGAAAGAGAGAGGGAGAGGGGGGAGAGAGAGAGGGAGGGAAGGAGAGAGAGAGAGAGAGAGAGAGTCTTCTCTCTGCAGGCCTGGACATTGCGTACACGAAGAACGGCTGGGTCTACCACACGGAGTTTGACGAAGAGTGGCGCATCGAAGCCGGAGCTATTCAGGTATTGAATTATTGATTATTTTGATGTTCGAATAAAGAACAAGTTTTTTATCATTGAGAGTGATTTTCTGAAACTCGTTTTGTGGATTATCTCTTTTGAGCATATGGCTTGAAAACACGCGGTTCTGGACCAATAGATATTTGAAATTTTATGTTGTTGTTGCAGCGTTCCGGAGAGAACATGCTGGCCGTGGTGAAGGCGTTGCTATCGTCTCCCTACCTGGTGCAGGCTGCCTCTTTCGAGGAGCAGAACCAGTGGGTGTTCTACGACGTCGTCGGTGTCTTCACCATGTGCTACTCGATCGCCGTCGGTGAGTGAGCCGCCCCGATTCAGAGGCCGTGTTCTTAAGAATAGGGGTTTCATGAAATGTCTCCTTTTTTTTCGAAAAAGTTGTATTATTGGTGAAGCTTCTGACAATTTCTAGATCTAACAATTGTTGTTGTCACATTTTACGTAACCAGCTTTCTCTCTGCAGGTAACCTGGTGAACCTGTCGGTTGCCGGCGCTGCTTTCGTTCTCATCGCTTGGAGATGCATCTCTGGTACGTTCAAGGAACACACTGTCTGAATATAAAAAGAGTCGGGTTCAGGGAAAAGTGATGAGCGTGCAGAAGCTTGCTCGAAGACAGCCGTATACCCTCTTTTCTGTTGCAGGCGTGTACTCGCTGTCTGACCTGGTGCGTGCCGGCTGGCACCACGTGGCCGCCCTGCTGGCTATGCTGGCTGGCATGCTCGCCCTCGTCGCACTCATCGCCGGACTCGACCTCGTCATGACATGGTGAGGGAGAGGGGGAGTGGGAGTGGGTGTTCACATACTTTCACAAGCAAATGGCAACAGGTCACCCCCACAACTCGTTATGTTTTGATGGAATCTTGTAGGAAATGGTGTAGAAATGGAGTGTGCGTGTTATGTAAATGTAGTATTATGTGTTGTTTCTTGCAGGTACGCGCTGCCGGAGCTGATCGGTCCCCTCTACGTCCTCCCTCTCATCCTCGTCGGAATCACAGTGCACGCACACTTTGCCGCTGGAAAGGCGAGATGCTCATTTTACTTATACTTATACTTTCTCTAGAATATGAACATATAGTGGAAGGGGTTGGTCTGTGGTCCGTTCTCACCCCTCTTTGCTTTCAGTCCCGCCTCTCTCCGTCTATCCGCGAGATGGTCCACGCGGACAGTGTGCTCGCCTTCTTTGCCACCTTGCTCGTCGTGAGTGTGAACTAAACTGTTTGATCTACTTCTTCACACACAAATAGGGGGACTTTTTGGCTGTGTATCATTGCCAATCTGATTTGCAGTTAATGACAGTGTGCGGCGTGGCTTCGTCGTTCTTCATCCTCAACTACGTCCTGTTCCCCCTCCTCAAGGAGCCGCTCATATGGACGATGAAGAGGGCGGGGCTGGTCAGGGGTGAGTTGAAGATGGGCGTCGACCAATGTAGTGCCACGAGTTGGCAGTTGTAGTATCGGGCCAAGACAACCAACCAACAAATATAATGGATTGTTTTTTTGTCATTTCTTCATTATGTATTTCGTCATTACGCTGAGGCTGATTGGTAGGAGGAACGAGTGGTTTGCAGCCGTCTCCCCGCGGGTGCTGCTCTACTCGCAGCTCGTCTGCTCGGTGCCCGTGCTCGTCTTCGCCAGCTATGCCATCTCCCTCTCCGTCGACTTCTTCGTTCCCGTCATGGGTGAGTGACGCTAGTGTTACTATATAAAAAGTGTGTCAAATAGCGGTCAGTCTCTACGAAACTCCCTTCGCAACTGACTTCGAAACGCCTTCAAACCCAGACAAAACAACTTGTTTCGAAGACGTTTTGAATAGTCATGTTTTGCAAGAGCAGTCATGTTTTGCAAGAGTAATTTGTGAATACTGGCATTTGCAGGTCGTCTGGGTTCGGCCGTGCACCCCGAGTTTGTCATCGCTCCTCTGTCACTCGTCATCGCGTACACATTTGTTCTCTTCACGGTATGACCATCTCTCTCATTCTTTTGCTTCTTCCCTCGTCTTCTCTCATGCGCTTTTTTCAGAACAATCTGGTGTACGTGTCTCGCCGCATCAACTATATGATCCAGTGCGGATGGGCGCTGTTCGCGCTGTTTGGTGAGTAGCTGCTCGAGTGGGGAGGGTGATGTCTTCTGGTTGCAGGCATCCTCCTTCTCACCACCCAGCTGGGCGTTCCGTACAAGTACAGCGAGGACGCGCCGCGGCTGCGGAGAGTGCTCGCACTGGTGGGTGTGCATCGGGGGGTGTGCATGGATGGGTGATTGCAGCACACGCACCGCACGCGCTTCTCGTTCTCGGGGGAGCGGGTGGCTGCCGACGACGGACTGTTCGTGCAGTCATTCGACTACCGCGGAGCCGCCGACCTGCCCGCGCATTCGTTCCTACAGGTGGGCAGAGGGGGAGAGAGGAATGTGGAGAGGGAACTGTGCGAGTATGCACTCTTCACAGACTTGAAGAGTACTCTGAATTTGTTTTGTGAAGATATGTTTGCTGTGTTTGAAGCATGTACTGATCAAGGTCGCTAGAGTTATGTATTCTGCACTGTTAGATAGAATCAGAGGATGAGAATACAATACAGTCGGTTTCTTTATTTTTACATGTATAATTCGAAAATGGTTTGTGTCCCAAACGGAACTAATGTGTATTAAGGTTGTACTTAAGTATATGTGATACTGTAAGACATTTCGTATTAGTAGATATGGTAGGGTGAATATAGAAATGCGAACGCAATTTTCAAGTATTAGTCGTTCTCGTTATTTTCGGCTTTGATATTCTGAAAATGTGTATTATATATGTGAAATATGATTAACAATATTGCAAACTACCGGGTAACAATAACAAATGTCATTGCGAGTATTCCATTCCAAATAGGCCACAAGAAATGACGACATGCCCAACCTAAATGTGTGAATTTCATATTTCGCCGATGTAAAATTTCATACCATATGAATTATCGTACCACAAGTCGTATTCCCAAACGAATGTGGTGAAACACATGAACGTAGAGTTGGAAATAATTTGGAGAATGATGGTCATTTCATATCGAGGCGGAATCATTCGTAGCCATTTGAGTGCTAATACAATACCTAGTGTGGCAAATAGTCTTTCGATAAAGGGCTCTTCTACCTACCTAAACTGAATGGAAGACATCCGAACGAGCCGGCTATATTGGAGTACGCATCCATGTGCGAATACAGTGGTCCCCAGCCAGTGTATTCATCGTATATTATTTCCATGCTGGATGGAAGAAGTATGTATTTAGTATCAGTTAGAATGATTCCCACGCAATGAACACCCAAGAGTATAAGGGAAATGATGAGAACAATCTGAGAATAGGAAGCAATGGGTTAAAATTTCTCTGTTTTTTATTACCTTAGAGTACTGTTCCACTATTTTTCGAACGTTTAATTTTCGAGCAAATATTGTACAGAGAAACTGGTGAACACATAGATGAAATGATATGAGAATCATTCCAACCCAAGACGTACCCATTAGAGGGGTCTGAATTTTTGTATAACAAATATACAAATGGTTTGATTTGGGATGACTCACTTACCAAGAAAGTGACATCGTGTGTGTTCTCACATACAATGAGCAGTGCTAGTTCCAAGTGAAACACGAGTTGGATCGTGTCAAAAATGGCTATGCCAGTCATACTTATGGTACTGATGTTCCATTGAGTTCTTGTATACTGAGTAGCTAGGATCTAAACATTGTTGTGAATAGGTAAACATTTTATACTCACATAGAACATTGCAGTATTAAATAGTAGCATCATTAGTGATATGATAGAATAGACGATTCCAGTGATAAGAAATTCGAGATCTCCATCCAGTAAAAGAACCATTGTAGCTCGAACGTTGTCAAGTGAATGATGATTGTGAATGTGTTTGTATTCGTACGCAGTTGTAGACTGTTCTGTAGCAACGGCGTTTTTATTGCCGTGCAGTGACTAACAAAACATGTTTTTTTTTTTTTTTTTTTTTTTTTTTTAATTGTTGGTATTGCGTTTATCTCACTACTCATAGAGAGTAACAAGGATATAGCCGTACCAATTGTTCTCAGCCGAAAACAAGACAGAGCCTTGGATTATAACGACTGTGAGAACTAAATTAGTTCAACTGACGTGCTATATAAGCACGCTAGTCGATAAACACAACTGTTAGTAAGATAAAACACCGTCTCCGACGGTCACAATTCACAGATTCTTGACAGCACGCTTGAACGACTGTTTGGTTTCCTCCAATACAGCCTTCTCCGGTAGGGCATTCCAAAGCCTTCTCAACTCGTTCACCGGGTATTCGTGCAATCTCGCACTTGTCACCACAGGCTCCATCACTCTCAGTGAGTGGCCACCGCGTGCTGTCCTTCTCACTCCACTGTCCGACACCAGGACCAGCATTCCATCTGGAGGGGCTCGCACTCCGTTCACATAATTCCACATGAGCACCCTTCTTCTTTCGCTCACGGTCTTCTTCACCGTGTTCCACTTAGCCTTCTCTAGCACTCGGCCATCCGATGACGTGAAATCATTCTGCGCCAGCCTGGCTGCATGCACATTCACTCTTTCGAGTCTTGCCCTGTCTGTCTCGTTTGCAGGAAACCATCCTTCTGCTGCATATAGCAGTCCTGGCTCAATACACGCCTTGTACACTCTCTCGAAGGCGCTTCGAGGAGCCCACTTCCTCATAGTTCGCACCAAAGCACCAATAGCTTGGCGAGCCTTCGTCACCCTCTCAGCCACGTGACCACTGAAGTTCATCAGTGGATCAATTGCCACTCCGAGATATTTGTACTTGCTAGTACACTCGAGCTCTGTTCCACCAATATGCAGATTCACCTCAAAATCTGGTTCCTTCTCATACACTCCCAATCGAATCACCTTGCATTTTCCCGCATTCAGCTTCATTCCCATCTCTGAGAAGAGCCCACTCAGCTTCTCCACATCGTTTTGTGCATTCTCCTTGTCTCCATCGGTAAGATACCGAGAGACATATACCGTATCGTCGGCGTATTGAACAATGCGCGCCCCTTCATTCAATTGTATCGACCCCACTCGATTCACGTAACAATTGAATAGAAGTGGTCCGAGGATACTTCCCTGTGGGACTCCACTCACAACCTCTTTCTCTTCACTCAGGGTCCCGTTCACTCGCACTCGCATCCTCCTGTTAGACAGATAATCTTTTATCAATCTGAGATACGAATCTGCGAGATTGAATTCATGTCTTAGAACATTTACCAAAAGTTCAAGAGGGATCGTATCGAATGCTTTCGAAATATCGAAAAACACTGCAACCGCCCGAGCAGCCTTCCTCTTACAACTCTGCAGGCATTCACTCATTCCATACTGGAAACTCAGTACCGCGTCCACAGTGCTCCTTCCCTTCCGGAATCCGAACTGATTCGGAGACAGCTTCCGGTCAACCTCTCCAACCATCATTCCAAACACGTACTCTTCTGCTATCTTGCTCACAATAGGCAGCAGTGACACCGGTCGGAAATCGACTGGGTGCTGTGGGTGTTCCACTTTCTGAATAGGTGATATCACCGCTTCCTTCCATCCCCGAGGGAACTTCTCCTCGTGTAGACACCGATTGATCATAGCCACGATTGGCGCAGTCAATGGTTTCACACACCTCTTCAACAACCGCACAGTTATTCCATCTATTCCACTTGCTTTCTGCTCGGATGCCTCTCGTATGTACTTCTCCACAAACTCTCTCGGGCAGGGAGGGATTCTCTCCGCATCCGATGCAATCTCCGGCATCTCACTTTCTATTGTGTTTCCCACCTTGACAAACTGCTCCATGAGCATGTCTGCCTTCTGCTGATCTGACACAGCCATCTTCCCATTCGAGTCAATCAGATCGGGGATTTCCTTGCCCTTCGTTTTCCCTGTCAGACACTCAATCGTCTTCCAGAAATCTGTGGGACTCTCTACAGAGGCAAACTTCTTATCAAAGAAATTCTTCTTCTCGTTGGCTGTCTCTTTAGCCAGCTGTTTTCGAGCATGTCTGAACGCAGCTTTTGCCTCGCTGTCTCCCCTTTCCTTGCTCAACTTGTGCAGTGCGTCTTTCCGCCGCTGCAAAGTCTTGACACTCTCACTCATCCACTCGCACCCTCTTCTCCTGCGGAATGTTTTGAGCGGTATCCACTTCTGCATACCCTCTTTAACCACATCCACAAACTTTCTCCACATGTCATCAATCGACAGACTCCTATCCTCTATCCACTCACATCGCACTTCTTTTCCAAGAAACTCTATCAGACCCGTCCAGTTTGCTTTCTTGAAATCGTAGCCCTTCACTGGCTTCTCCTTTCGATTCTCGCATCGAATGCATGTGTCAACCATAATGGGTTCATGTTCTTTCTCGACAGGCGCGAGGTGCTTCACTCCAGCTATCCTCACTCGCCTGCTCACCATCATAATATCAATCAATCGGTTTCGATGTGTCACGTGTGAAACGACTTGTTTCATCGAGTGTTCAGCGCACACCTCCTTGAGGTTCGCCGACTCACTATTGTTCCAACACACATTCATATCTCCTCCGATAATCACATCCATCGATGTATCTCTCTGAGATAGCCACGAGTCCAGCTCATCCACAAACTCCTCAATCTTAGCTGCCGACATAGCTCTAGTCGGGCTACGGTAGACCGAGGCCACCACGAACTGACTCCTTTTCTCTCCCCTGCATTTCACCGCCACTACTTCCAAAGAAGTCTCTTCCTTCACCAGCGAGGGGCGCAACGCACTGTTCACATACAGTGCCACTCCTCCTCCTCCCGCTGCCCGGTCCTTCCGGAACAGTTCATATCCGGCCACTTTCAGTTCTTTGCTCTCGATCGCATTGTCCAACTTCGTTTCTTGTACTCCAATAACATGCGGTTTGTACGTATCCGCCACTCTCCTCAGATCATCTATCTTCCCTCTCAATCCGTTGATATTCAGTGATATCATGCGTACACAATGGGGCTCACTCTCTCCCGTCTCTACTACGACACTCTCCAGCACAGCTCGTTTTCCCTTAGGGCGAGTGAGCGGACTGTCAAAGAAAAGTCCATCGAGATCGGGAAGAGTTGAGTGACTGCCATGTAGTTCACACTCAGAACACACCCATGATGTCATTCCCTTCTCAACCCTCTTTCTCTCTTCCCTCGTCATTCCCGTACATCTCCCATGGGTTTTGTTCCAGCATGTTGCACATGCAATCACATTCTCCCCCAAGTGACCCATACACACTGCACAACTCGCACTTGTTCCCGGCCCATCTCCATTTCCATTCATTTTCTCCATTACGCTCTTGTTCGACGACATGCACGAGGCAGGGGCCGTCCGCGCCTCCTCCTTATCAACTGGTATCACAGACCAGAGGGGATGCTGAGTGACCGGTGCGCACGCACACCTGGATCACACACACAGCAGAGCCACCTCTCTCCACACAGAGAACAGACCAGACTGACTCTCTCTCGCCAGGCAGGGGCCGTCCGCGCCTCCTCCTTATCAACTGGTATCACAGACCAGAGGGGATGCTGAGTGACCGGTGCGCACGCACACCTGGATCACACACACAGCAGAGCCACCTCTCTCCACACAGAGAACAGACCAGACTGACTCTCTCTCGCCAGGCAGGGGCCGTCCGCGCCTCCTCCTTATCAACTGGTATCACAGACCAGAGGGGATGCTGAGTGACCGGTGCGCACGCACACCTGGATCACACACACAGCAGAGCCACCTCTCTCCACACAGAGAACAGACCAGACTGACTCTCTCTCGCCAGGCAGGGGCCGTCCGCGCCTCCTCCTTATCAACTGGTATCACAGACCAGAGGGGATGCTGAGTGACCGGTGCGCACGCACACCTGGATCACACACACAGCAGAGCCACCTCTCTCCACACAGAGAACAGACCAGACTGACTCTCTCTCGCCAGGCAGGGGCCGTCCGCGCCTCCTCCTTATCAACTGGTATCACAGACCAGAGGGGATGCTGAGTGACCGGTGCGCACGCACACCTGGATCACACACACAGCAGAGCCACCTCTCTCCACACAGAGAACAGACCAGACTGACTCTCTCTCGCCAGGCAGGGGCCGTCCGCGCCTCCTCCTTATCAACTGGTATCACAGACCAGAGGGGATGCTGAGTGACCGGTGCGCACGCACACCTGGATCACACACACAGCAGAGCCACCTCTCTCCACACAGAGAACAGACCAGACTGACTCTCTCTCGCCAGGCAGGGGCCGTCCGCGCCTCCTCCTTATCAACTGGTATCACAGACCAGAGGGGATGCTGAGTGACCGGTGCGCACGCACACCTGGATCACACACACAGCAGAGCCACCTCTCTCCACACAGAGAACAGACCAGACTGACTCTCTCTCGCCAGGCAGGGGCCGTCCGCGCCTCCTCCTTATCAACTGGTATCACAGACCAGAGGGGATGCTGAGTGACCGGTGCGCACGCACACCTGGATCACACACACAGCAGAGCCACCTCTCTCCACACAGAGAACAGACCAGACTGATATCAGCTGCTAGTGTGCTAGTTCTATGTGGGGGAACGCCGCTTTTCAGATGTTTTAATAATTATTACATTCATAAGTACGATATCTGGATATCAGCTGCTTATTACATTCATAAGTACGATATCTGGATATCAGCTGCTAGTGTGCTAGTTCTATGTGGGGGAACGCCGCTTTTCAGATGTTTTAATAATTATTACATTCATAAGTACGATATCTGGATATCAGCATTATTACATTCATAAGTACGATATCTGGATATCAGCTGCTAGTGTGCTAGTTCTATGTGGGGGAACGCCGCTTTTCAGATGTTTTAATAATAATAATGAGTTTGTTACCGTGTACACATGGTGAAACAGTGCAAGACCGCATAATGAGCAATGACATACGGTATGAAAAAACACAGTGAAAATAAAACAGAAAACACCGAATGTTGACTACAGTCTACGAATCTACGATTATGTAGACGTACTTGATGATTGTGTATGTGTGTCTTTCTACGCCGTCACGTATCGTTTAGAATTTCTGATGAGAGGGATTTTGCCAATGTGTACCGACAGGTGGTTGTTTTATTGTAATTACCGCGCCGCCCTGTCAAATGGATGGGCGAAAAAAAAATGATGGTAACAAAAACAGGTCTATAAGTTGAGAGGTGCTGATTTGGGGGGGGGGGCAAATATTTTGTTCTAAAAAAAGATATTGTGTTTATTGCAGGGCAGCTCTCGTCCGAACTGCACTGGCATCCGGGACGAATACTGTCGCATGCCCTACTACACGGCCATTCACGAGCTGTTCCCGCCAGAGTGAGTCGAGTGCTTGGGATTAGATAAGTGAAGCTGAGGAGTATTGTGGTACATGGTGGCGGTGATAGTTTGTGAGTGTGTGCAACGTTTTGTTACTATGTGTATGAGTCGAGCTCATTCTTCTTCAATTCTTCCTCTCCAATTCTCTAGGAACAATTTGTGCGCAAGCACGCTTCTTATTAGGCTGTGGGTGGCGCATGTTTTATGAGATCTGCATCATGTTGAGATGTATGAAGCTGCGGCTCATTGTGGAAAATGATGGCAGTGGTAGTTAGTGATTGTGTGAAGCGTATTGTTGTTATGTGAATATGCATCTCTTGTTTGCAGGGAGTCCCTGTGGGTGCCTGTGCCTTCGAAGGCGCACATCCCGCATCCCATCCACTTCAAGGCACTCAGCAAGAAGCTAACTGGCAACATCCTCAACATGACCTTCGAGGTGGGCTACTTTCGCGGCCGCATCTCACATTCGTATATCGGAAAACTGAAAAAAAATGAGTTGGAGAGGTACCTCATTAGGTCAACTGGTTTACGGTTACGTCGTGTTTTGTTTTTGAGATGAAGTAGTTTTAAATGTATTGTTTCAGTTGACTGGCGGGTACGACAAGATGTCTGTTCGAGTGACTCCCCTCGCAGGGTACGATCTGCACTCGTGGTCATTCACCGACATCGATGTCGACGAGTTCGGAAGGAGGTGGGAAGGAGGGAGGGAGGGAGAGAGAGGGAGAGAGAGGGAGGAGGGAGGAAGAGATAGAACGAGAAAGAGGGAGAGGGAGGGAGGGAGGGATGATTGTTTTGGTTTCAGGCCCACGTATTTTGTCTTCCTCACCTATGGTTTCGAGGCGCCCGCCAAGCGAGAGTTCTGGGTGGCGATGCAGCACGTGAGTGTTCTTGTTTATAATCATAATAGAAGACTGTTTCTAGGCTGGCAGTCCGCACGACCCGTCTAGTGGTGCGAATATGGAGATGACAGTGGCCAGCCACCATGCACATGGTAGGCAGGGAGGAAGAGAATGTGATGATCTCCTGTGTTGCAGGCCCCCACCAAGCGTCAGACACGATGACGCAGCTGCGGGAGTTGATAGCCGAGCGACGCCAGCAGCCGCACGTGGCTGTCGGATGGTGGAAGTGGGGCATCACACTCATCGGGGGAGTCTCCGAGATGGTCACCAAGGAGGTCTGAGCACTCCTCCTTCTCCCACGTGGAGTCACTCACGTAGGCTCACTGTCAGCTCTGTTTGTCCACTGACTCGGTTCACGCGATATGTATTGATCTGTATGTAGTGTGTATACTCGTCTCTCCCTCTCTCGTCTTGCACATTGTGATGCTGCCCTCTCTCTCCTGTGTTGATAGTCACTTGTATTTGCACATTTCCCCGATCGTACTTTTATACAGCCCGACTGTATTAAATACCGGACTCCCGCACGTGTATAATGTTAATGTAATAATGTTTTAATAATAAATCGAATTTGCCAGTTGCTGTTATTTCGGGGTGATGATTAGTCAGGTGTTCGCTTTATTGCTTTATACTTGTTTTGCCGAGTTGCATGGCTATTTCTCCTCTTTTCTCTTTTTCTCTTTCTCTCTCTCTTTTTCTCTTTCTCTCTCTCTCTCTCTCTCTCTCTCTCTCTCTTTTTCTCTCTCCTTTCTCCGTCTCTCATGGATTCTGTTTATTGTCTCCCTCACCTGATCTCTCTTTTTTCATTGGAAGTGGGAAGTAGGGAGAGGAGGCGAGGGAGAAAGAACGAAGGGTAGTGAGACCGTTACCCCCATCTCTCTCTCTCTCTCTCTCTCTCTCTCTCTCTCTCTCCTTTTTTCCTCTTCTCATGTAATGGCTCGTTATCTCACAGCAAACACGAGAGAAATATCTGGCTTGTTACATCACTGATAAATTAGTCGCCGGGTCAAATAGACAGCTGGCAGTGGCATTACGAAAGTCAGTTGTCGCAGTTTGTAGACGTGCAATATTTTGAAACGCGCGATCGCCGAGTGTCAATCAGCCGATATGTTCGATTGAAAAATCCGCCCTTCTCATAAGCGCGGGCATGTTGTGTGATATTGGAATAGCGGCTTCTCTCCTTTCTCTCCCCTCCTTCTCAAGTGCGTGTGATCGAATAGTGCGTCCATTGCATCACTGCTTCCCCCGTTCCAAATGCCATGCGCCTGTCACGAACCCTCATTGCGCACGCGGTATGCTTTTCGTTTGTTTGTTTGCTTGTTAATATACTGCAATGAGTAGTCAGTTGTTGTCTGGTTTCAAGCAAAGTTGCTCAAGTTACGCAGGTCATTGTTGGTATGCATTCAGATGTCGGTAACAGCTCGAAACTTCTACCGCAAGCCGCTGCCACAGTCATGTGTGGACTTTGCGAGTGGCGAGGGAAAGAAGATGTTCACGGAGAGCCTGATCAAGGGTCAGCAAATCACCGTTTCAATGAAATTCTCATTAAAGTTGCCACCTTTTTTCCTTATCAACGAAAATTTCATTTTTCATTATCGAGTTCATTTGAAAATTTCATCATATTGAAAGATGGTTTCATTGATCTTTTTTTATTGAAACAGAGCCTATCTGCTGTTGTGCGATAGTGGGCAAGATATATTATTACAATTTGCAGGCCACGCGAATATCTACTTCAAGCTCGCGTCACAGTTTCGAACGCAGGACGACCCGGCATTCTGTGGGCCAAGCACTCTTGGTGTGTTTGTTTTTCTATCCAAGGACTGTGTTCGTAAACACGCTCGTTTCAGTGATGGTCCTCAATGCGCTGGAAGTCGATCCTGGAAAGGTGCTACAATTCATCGGATAAGCATATATTATTCTTCAATCAATTGTTTCATGAGCACTGAATAGTGTTACAGTACTCTACAGTATTCTACAGTATCCTTTGTACATAGATCTGGCGAGCGCCGTGGAGATTCTACCACGAATCGATGCTCGACTGCTGTGTGCCACTCGACAACATCAGAAGGTTGGATCATTTCGTGATGAGTTTCAATTATCACAACAGCTTATCGAGAGAATGCGCACGATTCATGTACTGTGTACTGTGTACGCATGGCAGAACGACAGGTTTTGCAGGACTGGCATCAACCTGGGACAGTTCGCGTGCCTCGCCACCTGCAATCGACTCGACGTCAAACTGCACTACGGAGACTTGGATGACGGTGGGTCAACTCTATATTCTGCATTCTCAAATAGCTGTTCTTCTCATGAATCCATGAGTGTTCCAGAAGCGGTGCATTCGTTTCGCTCGAATGTGATCTCGTCGACTCGGAGCGAGGACTGTGTGATGGTCGCCAGCTATGACAGAAGTATGCTCGATCAGACAGGCACTGGTCAGTTCATTCACACCCGTCATAGTAGTGATCACTTGTGGTCAGTTCGTCGTAGTGGTCTTGATTCGTGGTAGATCGTGGTAGAATCTCCACGGAGAGAGAGAGAGAGAGAGAGAGAGAGAGAAAGAGAGAGAGAGAGAGAGAGAGAGAGAGAGAGAGAGAGTAGTGGTCGGTTCATAGTAAACCACATTAGAAACACTGGCGCAGATCTGCTGATCGTGGCTTAGGTCGAGCTGGCTGAAATTGAGCATTCAGATTCAGTCCACTATATTATGGTCCAATATGATTTGATGTTAGTTGATGTACTTAGTTGATGGTTACTGTAGTTGGAGATTACTTAGTTACGGTAGTAATACCAATGTGTGTTCAGGCCACTTCTCACCTATCGGTGCGTACCACGAGGAGTCGGACAGCGTGCTCATACTGGATGTCGCCAGGTAGGCATTGAATTATTTTGTTTCGTTTTATTTGAAGTTCTAAAAATGCCTCAACCGGCTGACTGTCATGTTTATGAGTTTATGGTTATGTTTCTGCGAGATGACTCATTGCGATAGAGAAAACTGGGACGCCACGCATCCCAACCCATTATAATTCATTTCTAATTCTGAAACCAAACAATGTTGTTTGTTTGTTCAGGTTCAAATACCCACCGCACTGGGTGCACCTGCCAAGGCTGGCGAGAGCTATGGCCAGTGTAGATCCGACAACCAAACTGAGCAGAGGTGGGAGGGAGGGAGGGATGGAAGGGAGAGAGAAAGAGAGAAGGAGAGAGAAAGAGAGAGAGAGAGAGAGAGAGAGAGAGAATCCCTTCTAGGCTACGTGCTGCTTCGTCTCCGTGGCGACTCCCGTCCCCTAGTCATGTTCGGTCTGCGTGCCAATATGAGCTGCAGAAATGAGGAGGTGGGGGAATCTTTGTTTTGAAAATCTAACCATCCCGTGTCAGTAGTTGTAGTCTAGTTACCCCCCGTTTTTTATTGATTAAAAAACGCCTCTTTTGGAATCCCGCCCCTTTTGGGAACCAGTCTCTTTTGGAATCCCGCCAAATCCCCCCCCCCTTTTTTTGGAATCCAGTCACTTTTGGAATCCCGCCAAATCCCACCCCTTTTGGAATCTCACCAAATCCGGTCTCTTTCGCAATCTCGCCAAATCCGGTATCTTTCGCAATCCCGCCAAATCCAGTCTCTTTAGGAATCCCGCCAAATCCCACCCCTTTTGGAATCCAGCCTTTCAACTTTCAATAACTAGACCATACCTAGTCGAAGTAATTCAATATTCCTAGCGAAGGGGCGGAACCATAGCAGAGGTACTGCAAAACCACGCCCCATACGTATTTTGTTTCTGAGACATGTTAGACGAAGTACACGACAGCTATATTCCATTCGACCTGTCTTCACTTCAAGTCGACGACCTCTTTTTTGCTGACAAGAGAGACACCAAGGACATCACGGCAGAATACGCTGATAACATAGAGACGCTCCAATTGCGTATGCTTTTAATCCAGAACGAATCCATTCAGTCAATCAAACGACTTTACCCCGATACTGAGGTTATACATAGATACTACTTGCATTATCATGCAACTGAGTGAACTGACTTGTACAATTACAAAAAATACCCATCTCTATCGTGCATACAACTTTCAACAATTGTACAAATACACTGGTGTTGTTACTATATTTATATTTTTATATTTATTGTCGTGTTACATAAACAAAGACATTGCAAAACGGGAAAGAAAATAGAATACGACATTGGTATGTGTGAAAGGGAGGAGACATAACATGAACGATAGATAACATGATATAATACAAAAGGAAAGGAAAAACATGGATGTGCTCAAAAACGACGGATTTTAGACAGTGTCATTAATTCTTTAACTATTGATTCGCTAACTCATGTTTATACGATGCCCGTTGCTCCCTCTCTTGCATACTTCAACATCTCGATTCAATTCGATCAATATCTCACTGCCGTCGCAGAACTTGCTTCCGAGATGATTGAATACTTGAACTGTCTGATCACCGCACTTTCCGACCTCGATCCACGGAATAACCATTACTAAGCATTTCTATGAAATATAAACATTAACCAGCGCATACATTACTGGTCTTTGACTGTATTTGCGGTACACTATAGTAAACTCGGCTATAAAACTCGGAAAACCGTTCGAGTTCCGGTAGTAGAGGAGGTCCGCCGAGCGAGTCAAAG
Organism: Rhabditoides inermis; assembly: GCA_963966185.1. Taxonomy (NCBI): domain Eukaryota; kingdom Metazoa; phylum Nematoda; class Chromadorea; order Rhabditida; family Rhabditidae; genus Rhabditoides; species Rhabditoides inermis. The sequence continues at coordinate 1,148,529 of CAWZYM010000301.1, read as the reverse complement.
TAGTACATTGTCTTTCCTTTGACGTGAACTCCAATCCAATGCTCTCCTAACTCATGTCGCTTTTGATTATTCACAATGAATGAAAATCGAGTATGCGCTATAGGAAGCGGAATTGTATCCAAAGCAAAAACACCCAGAAAATGCGAAGAAATTTGTGGTTCCCTAAGTACGCACTCCTCAATTTGGCGAGAGTTCATTGTAAATAAAAAAAAGATCAACACTTGTTTTTTTGTGACATTTATATACGTTTCTAAAGTACAATAACACAAATAGCAATGACCATAATGAGCAAGGAATGTAAGGATGAGTGAGAAACATATGATGAAAAAAAAATTCGTTCTTTTTTCCGCAAATCTCTTGGTTTATACCCTTTTCACCTTGTGCTATAGTCGATTGAATATTCTGTGTTACTCGGTGGTAATTAACATTTCCGCACAATTGAAAGTCCACAACTACCGTCCAGTTGTTTTCGAATTTATTGTTTTCTTCCGCCTCTTTGTAGAAAAAATCCAACCACGAGTTCCTCACTCATCATATCACTATAATGAACAAAAAAAAACAATCTTTCCTACTTTTATATTCGACATTTACACTCACTGTAAATGTGTTCCATGTGAGTATCCTTTTTTTACTTCAGTTTGCGGAATCTGTAAAAAAAAACGTATCACAATGACGAGGAAAATGACATGGAGCTCAATTAAAGTTGCTGCGCAACAATTGGGGTGGCATTTTACAGCACTATACTATGACTCGGTAATGACTTGGAGCGCAACAAAGGTTGTTGCGCAACAATTGGGGTGACCACTATATTATGACTCGCTAATGACATGGAGCTCAGTATGTTGTCACAAATCCCTTGGGCGTCGATTGGTAACCTAATAGGTGGGGGAGGATTAACGAATGCCTAGCAGCATGAGACTCAATTACGAATCGAGTGCGCATTGTTGTCCCTTGGACGTTGATTGGAGAACCGATTGGGTGAGCACAGCGGTGGCTGATCCGGATTCTATTCACGAATGCATAGTAGCATGACACTCAATTACGTATCGGGTGGGCATTGTTGTCCATTGGACGTCGATTGGAGACGCGCTTGGGTGAGCACAGCGGTGGCTGATCCAGATTCTATTCACTAATTCATCGTAGCATGACACTCAATTACGAATCGAGTGGGGATTGTTGTCCATTGGACGTCGATTGGAGACGCGCTTGGGTGAGCACAGCGGTGGCTGATCCAGATTCTATTCACTAATTCATCGTAGCATGACACTCAATTACGAATCGAGTGGGGATTGTTGTCCATTGGACGTCGATTGGAGACGCGCTTGGGTGAGCACAGCGGTGGCTGATCCAGATTCTATTCACTAATTCATCGTAGCATGACACTCAATTACGAATCGAGTGGGGATTGTTGTCCATTGGACGTCGATTGGAGACGCGCTTGGGTGAGCACAGCGGTGGCTGATCCAGATTCTATTCACTAATTCATCGTAGCATGACACTCAATTACGAATCGAGTGGGGATTGTTGTCCATTGGACGTTGATTGGAGACTTGTTTTTGTGAGCACACCGGTCTCTGATTCGCTGACGTTGATTGGACGACTATCTACATGTTCCCGTATTTCACTTTCGGAAGACAAATACTTGGAAAAGTGGCTACTATACTATGACTCGCTAATGAGTTGGAGCGCAACAAAGGTTGCATCATTATGTGACGGATGGAAACACGCAAAAGAAAGACGAAAAGAAGACGAGCGTGAGAAAACAAAATGAGAAAACCAATGAGCGGCTATTCTTTTGCGCGCGCGTGGATAATCGGCGAGTGACACCCGAAAGGTCACGAGTGAGAGAGAGCGAAAGTGAGTAATACCCCCTAGGTCATTCATAATATTTTGTTTATAGCTTGTTTCAATCCCTCCAGTCTATTTTGCTATACGTTTCGATAAAAAACGAGACGACGACTCGCCAATTCGTATTCCTAACGAAGGGGGGTGGAACCATAGCAGAGACTCCGCAAAATCCCGCCCCATATCCATTTTCTTTCCAAGAACACAACGATCGATAATTTCACAACCGCACTCAGCCGCTCTACCTTATCGATCCAGGAAGAAATAGTGAGAGGGAGAGGAAGGAGAGAGAGAGAGAGAGGTGGTGAAAGAGAGACAGAGCGATAGAGAGAGATGGCGAGAGAGAGAGAGAGAGAGAGAGAGAGAGAGAGAAAGAGAGATAGATAGAGAGAAACTGAGATGGTATGTATATGTGTGTGAGAGATGAAGTGGACCGGAAGAAAATTAGTGGTAACCCCGCAAAGAAACACTCTGCCAATGTGAAGGTGATTGACGACTCTCGCAGTCTCGCAATCCGATCCCTTTTCTGATCATATTCAATCACCTTCTTTACCAGTTGATAATTTTGACAAATCACGTGCTGCACATGATGGTGAGAAGAAAAAATGAGAATTTGGATGTGCTGCTCTTCAAAAAAATAGATGCCCGAACACTATGAATTTGATAGGGTACCTCTAACAAACTGTTTCAAGAAAAAAATGTTTCATGCTCTGTGCACTTTTGAAAAAGAGTTAGTTTTGAACAGAGTTATGAGATCAACTGTGTTTCCATCTCATCATGGATGCTTTATGAACTTTAAATTGTCGTATGCTGAGAGTAATGTCGATGAAAAAGTAGCATTTATGTCATCATATTTCAAAAAAAAAATAGATGCCCGAACACTATGAATTTGATAGGGTACCTTTAACAAAATGTTTCAAGAAGAAAACAGAAGTACTCACTTTTTTATAAGAATTACGCACTTTTTTAATAGATGTACGCACTTTTCTAACAGAACTACGCACTTTTTAACAGAAGTACGCACTCTTTTATAAGAATTACGCAGTTTTTAATAGAAGTACGTTTTTTTATAAGAGTTATGCACTTTTTTAATAGAAGTACACACTTTTAACAGAAGTACGCACTTTTTTATAAGAATTACGCACTTTTTTAATAGAAGTACGCACTTTCTTAAAAGAAGTACTCACTTTTTATAAGAAGTACGCACTTTTTTTATAAGAATTACGAACTTTTTAACAGAATTACGCACTTTTTAATAGATGTACGCAGTTTTTTTAACAGAAGTACGCACTTTTTTATAAGAATTACGCACTTTATTAATAGAAGTACGCACTTTTTTAACAGAATTACGCACTTTTTTATAAGAATTACGCACTTTTTTTAACAGAAGTACGCACTTTTTTATAAGAATTACGCACTTTTTTTTAATAGAATTACGCATTAATAGAAGTACTCACTTTTTATAAGTGCGTACATCTATTTAAAAGTGCGTACTTCTATTAAAAAAGTGCGTAATTCTTATAAAAAAGTGCGTACTTCTGTTAAAAAAAAGTACATCTATTAAAAAAGTGCGTAATTCTTATAAAAAAGTGAGTACTTCTGTTTAAAGTGTGTACTTCTATTAAAAAGTGCGTAATTCTTACAAAAAAGTGCGTACTTCTGTTAAAAAACTGCGTACATCTATTAAAAAGTGCGTAATTCTGTTAGCGTAATTCTTATAAAAAAGTGAGTACTTCTGTTAAAAGTGTGTACTTCTATTAAAAAAGTGCGTAATTCTTACAAAAAAGTGCGTACTTCTGTTAAAAAACTGCGTACATCTATTAAAAAGTGCGTAATTCTGTTAAAAAGTTCGTAATTCTTATAAAAAAGTGCGTACTTCTTATAAAAACTGAGTACTTCTTTTAAGAACGTGCGTACTTCTATTAAAAAAGTGCGTAATTCTTATAAAAAAGTGCGTACTTCTGTTAAAAAACTGCGTACATCTTATAAAACGTGAGTACTTCTTTTAAGAAAGTGCGTACTTCTGTTAAAAAAAAACGTACATCTATTAAAAAAGTGCGTAATTCTTATAAAAAAGTGAGTACTTCTGTTAAAAGTGTGTACTTCTATTAAAAAAGTGCATAACTCTTATAAAAAAACGTACTTCTATTAAAAACTGCGTAATTCTTATAAAAGAGTGCGTACTTCTGTTAAAAAGTGCGTAGTTCTGTTAGAAAAGTGCGTACATCTATTAAAAAAGTGCGTAATTCTTATAAAAAAGTGAGTACTTCTGTTTTCTTCTTGAAACATTTTGTTAAAGGTACCCTATCAAATTCATAGTGTTCGGGCATCTATTTTTTTTTGAAATATGATGACATAAATGCTACTTTTTCATCGACATTACTCTCAGCATACGACAATTTAAAGTTCATAAAGCATCCATGATGAGATGGAAACACAGTTGATCTCATAACTCTGTTCAAAACTAACTCTTTTTCAAAAGTGCACAGAGCATGAAACATTTTTTTCTTGAAACAGTTTGTTAGAGGTACCCTATCAAATTCATAGTGTTCGGGCATCTATTTTTTTGAAGAGCAGCACATCCAAATTCTCATTTTTTCTTCTCACCATCATGTGCAGCACGTGATTTGTCAAAATTATCAACTGGTAAAGAAGGTGATTGAATATGATCAGAAAAGGGATCGGATTGCGAGACTGCGAGAGTCGTCAATCACCTTCACATTGGCAGAGTGTTTCTTTGCGGGGTTACCACTAATTTTCTTCCGGTCCACTTCATCTCTCACACACATATACATACCATCTCAGTTTCTCTCTATCTATCTCTCTTTCTCTCTCTCTCTCTCTCTCTCTCTCTCTCTCTCTCGCCATCTCTCTCTATCGCTCTGTCTCTCTTTCACCACCTCTCTCTCTCTCTCTCCTTCCTCTCCCTCTCACTATTTCTTCCTGGATCGATAAGGTAGAGCGGCTGAGTGCGGTTGTGAAATTATCGATCGTTGTGTTCTTGGAAAGAAAATGGATATGGGGCGGGATTTTGCGGAGTCTCTGCTATGGTTCCACCCCCCTTCGTTAGGAATACGAATTGGCGAGTCGTCGTCTCGTTTTTTATCGAAACGTATAGCAAAATAGACTGGAGGGATTGAAACAAGCTATAAACAAAATATTATGAATGACCTAGGGGGTATTACTCACTTTCGCTCTCTCTCACTCGTGACCTTTCGGGTGTCACTCGCCGATTATCCACGCGCGCGCAAAAGAATAGCCGCTCATTGGTTTTCTCATTTTGTTTTCTCACGCTCGTCTTCTTTTCGTCTTTCTTTTGCGTGTTTCCATCCGTCACATAATGATGCAACCTTTGTTGCGCTCCAACTCATTAGCGAGTCATAGTATAGTAGCCACTTTTCCAAGTATTTGTCTTCCGAAAGTGAAATACGGGAACATGTAGATAGTCGTCCAATCAACGTCAGCGAATCAGAGACCGGTGTGCTCACAAAAACAAGTCTCCAATCAACGTCCAATGGACAACAATCCCCACTCGATTCGTAATTGAGTGTCATGCTACGATGAATTAGTGAATAGAATCTGGATCAGCCACCGCTGTGCTCACCCAAGCGCGTCTCCAATCGACGTCCAATGGACAACAATCCCCACTCGATTCGTAATTGAGTGTCATGCTACGATGAATTAGTGAATAGAATCTGGATCAGCCACCGCTGTGCTCACCCAAGCGCGTCTCCAATCGACGTCCAATGGACAACAATCCCCACTCGATTCGTAATTGAGTGTCATGCTACGATGAATTAGTGAATAGAATCTGGATCAGCCACCGCTGTGCTCACCCAAGCGCGTCTCCAATCGACGTCCAATGGACAACAATCCCCACTCGATTCGTAATTGAGTGTCATGCTACGATGAATTAGTGAATAGAATCTGGATCAGCCACCGCTGTGCTCACCCAAGCGCGTCTCCAATCGACGTCCAATGGACAACAATCCCCACTCGATTCGTAATTGAGTGTCATGCTACGATGAATTAGTGAATAGAATCTGGATCAGCCACCGCTGTGCTCACCCAAGCGCGTCTCCAATCGACGTCCAATGGACAACAATCCCCACTCGATTCGTAATTGAGTGTCATGCTACGATGAATTAGTGAATAGAATCTGGATCAGCCACCGCTGTGCTCACCCAAGCGCGTCTCCAATCGACGTCCAATGGACAACAATCCCCACTCGATTCGTAATTGAGTGTCATGCTACGATGAATTAGTGAATAGAATCTGGATCAGCCACCGCTGTGCTCACCCAAGCGCGTCTCCAATCGACGTCCAATGGACAACAATGCCCACCCGATACGTAATTGAGTGTCATGCTACTATGCATTCGTGAATAGAATCCGGATCAGCCACCGCTGTGCTCACCCAATCGGTTCTCCAATCAACGTCCAAGGGACAACAATGCGCACTCGATTCGTAATTGAGTCTCATGCTGCTAGGCATTCGTTAATCCTCCCCCACCTATTAGGTTACCAATCGACGCCCAAGGGATTTGTGACAACATACTGAGCTCCATGTCATTAGCGAGTCATAATATAGTGGTCACCCCAATTGTTGCGCAACAACCTTTGTTGCGCTCCAAGTCATTACCGAGTCATAGTATAGTGCTGTAAAATGCCACCCCAATTGTTGCGCAGCAACTTTAATTGAGCTCCATGTCATTTTCCTCGTCATTGTGATACGTTTTTTTTACAGATTCCGCAAACTGAAGTAAAAAAAGGATACTCACATGGAACACATTTACAGTGAGTGTAAATGTCGAATATAAAAGTAGGAAAGATTGTTTTTTTTTGTTCATTATAGTGATATGATGAGTGAGGAACTCGTGGTTGGATTTTTTCTACAAAGAGGCGGAAGAAAACAATAAATTCGAAAACAACTGGACGGTAGTTGTGGACTTTCAATTGTGCGGAAATGTTAATTACCACCGAGTAACACAGAATATTCAATCGACTATAGCACAAGGTGAAAAGGGTATAAACCAAGAGATTTGCGGAAAAAAGAACGAATTTTTTTTCATCATATGTTTCTCACTCATCCTTACATTCCTTGCTCATTATGGTCATTGCTATTTGTGTTATTGTACTTTAGAAACGTATATAAATGTCACAAAAAAACAAGTGTTGATCTTTTTTTTATTTACAATGAACTCTCGCCAAATTGAGGAGTGCGTACTTAGGGAACCACAAATTTCTTCGCATTTTCTGGGTGTTTTTGCTTTGGATACAATTCCGCTTCCTATAGCGCATACTCGATTTTCATTCATTGTGAATAATCAAAAGCGACATGAGTTAGGAGAGCATTGGATTGGAGTTCACGTCAAAGGAAAGACAATGTACTACTTTGACTCGCTCGGCGGACCTCCTCTACTACCGGAACTCGAACGGTTTTCCGAGTTTTATAGCCGAGTTTACTATAGTGTACCGCAAATACAGTCAAAGACCAGTAATGTATGCGCTGGTTAATGTTTATATTTCATAGAAATGCTTAGTAATGGTTATTCCGTGGATCGAGGTCGGAAAGTGCGGTGATCAGACAGTTCAAGTATTCAATCATCTCGGAAGCAAGTTCTGCGACGGCAGTGAGATATTGATCGAATTGAATCGAGATGTTGAAGTATGCAAGAGAGGGAGCAACGGGCATCGTATAAACATGAGTTAGCGAATCAATAGTAACAACACCAGTGTATTTGTACAATTGTTGAAAGTTGTATGCACGATAGAGATGGGTATTTTTTGTAATTGTACAAGTCAGTTCACTCAGTTGCATGATAATGCAAGTAGTATCTATGTATAACCTCAGTATCGGGGTAAAGTCGTTTGATTGACTGAATGGATTCGTTCTGGATTAAAAGCATACGCAATTGGAGCGTCTCTATGTTATCAGCGTATTCTGCCGTGATGTAGGGACCCCAATCGATAATTGTGATTTCAAAATTTCGTTATCTTATTATCATGATAATCTGACTTTAGTTATGTAGTTTCTAAATATATATGAATGTTCTATGTTTACTGGATACGCGCGCTACAATTCCGCGTTAAGCGCGCGCACTGGGGCGCGCGCTCTCAAAGGGGCAACGTGACAGAGAGGGCGGCGAGATAAGAGAGAATGATGACGTCATCGACCACATTTAGTAACTTTTCGGGTATTAGCACACTATCTTCAGCCGCAAACAAAGTATGCCTGAAATCAGCTAATCGAATGCTATCTAACTGCATAGGTTAAAACCCTGAAGATACAGTGCTTTGCATATTTTCATATTAGGACATCAGAACAGAATTCCGCTTGGGTCGCACAAATGTTCATTGGGGTCTCTAGCCGTGATGTCCTTGGTGTCTCTCTTGTCAGCAAAAAAGAGGTCGTCGACTTGAAGTGAAGACAGGTCGAATGGAATATAGCTGTCGTGTACTTCGTCTAACATGTCTCAGAAACAAAATACGTATGGGGCGTGGTTTTGCAGTACCTCTGCTATGGTTCCGCCCCTTCGCTAGGAATATTGAATTACTTCGACTAGGTATGGTCTAGTTATTGAAAGGCTGGATTCCAAAAGGGGTGGGATTTGGCGGGATTCCTAAAGAGACTGGATTTGGCGGGATTGCGAAAGATACCGGATTTGGCGAGATTGCGAAAGAGACCGGATTTGGTGAGATTCCAAAAGGGGTGGGATTTGGCGGGATTCCAAAAGTGACTGGATTCCAAAAAAAGGGGGGGGGGGATTTGGCGGGATTCCAAAAGAGACTGGTTCCCAAAAGGGGCGGGATTCCAAAAGAGGCGTTTTTTAATCAATAAAAAACGGGGGGTAACTAGACTACAACTACTCGTGTCCAGTTTGCCTCGAACGCTATCGCTTGGAATGTCTTTCTTCGAGAGTCTCCGATCGACGACGACCAGGAGGAGCTCACCAAGGCGGTCCGCAAGTGGGTGCAGGGAGAGGGAGAGGGGAGGAAGGGGTGGACGACGTCTTTAAGATTCTCTCAGTTCTTCACGGACTATGCCATGTGCAGCAAGGGCGATGAGAGCATGACGTGCTGCAGAAAAGTAGGTTTATGTGTTAGAAAAAAATGTAGGGATAATGTTGGGGAGAAACATTTCGACAATACACGGTACATAGAACGACATGTTTTGCATTGTTGAATAGTGACGACAATGCAAAAATTAATATTATTTGTTCGGTGTAGATCAAATACTCTAAAACTAATGTGTTACGCAATCATTTCTCGTTTCCAGATGGGTAGTCTGGCCGAGTCGCAGTCGCACACTGAGTGCTCGCAGGTCATATGCAAGGTGGGTTCACTTGATACATTTCACTCAACGGGAAGCATTTATACATCTTTTTGAGAGTTTTCTCTCAAATCTTCTCTATTTCTAAATTTTTCATATTCGATAGTATAATGTGGTGCGATGTGGAGTTTACTTATTTCAAGTTGAGAGATTTCGAGAATGGAAATAAAAATATGTGTTTAGGAGATCCGTCAGACGACAGTGGCGAACATTCTCATGTCATCCGCCGTCGCCGCACTCTTCTTCGCATGGCCATTCCAGGTGAGAGAGAGAGGGGGGGGGGGGGAGAGAGTCACTAGTTTTCGATAACAAAAAATACAATGATAATAATTAAATACCACCATACAATTGTAATGTAACACCACGTTTCAGAAGGGACTCTCGGTGCGGTCGGATCGTTTGCGTGACCTGTCCGTCTCAGAGTCGAAGCAGTTCTCAGTGGACACCAAGAACGAGATCGCAGTCCTCTCCACCCAACTCACAACTCTCATCGCTTGCGCCAAGCCGCCACTGAAATTCACTGAAGATGTGATGCTGTAGACTGATTATTGGAGAAACCAAGTATTTAGACCACGATTGTGCTACGTGATGGTTCTGTGATATGTTTCATACTTTATTCGATGAACACTTCTGCAATTTATTGTTGATCATGTGAAGCCTTTCCTTCTCCGTGCCTCCTTTTCCGATTCATAGTTCAACGATATCCATGCTTCCGGTGTTCATTCGAAATCGAAAGGGAACCTTGAAACCGATATAAACTCGCAGCTGTGAAAACACATAACCAACGAATTTTTTGTTGATAATCGGCTATGATGTCAACGAATTTTGTACGCAAAGTTCGCACTGAACTAGTCAGAATCAGCGAGTGAAGCGCAGCGCGCGGATGGTGGACACGCGACGCGGGCTGCGTTCTTAATGTTTTCGTATTCTCTCCGTGTAGCATGCCGCGAGAAGAGAGAGAGAGAGAGAGAGAGAGAGAGAGAGAGAGAGACGAACGCCGGCGCATATTGTACAGTAATGCCGTGGTCATGTAGAGTATAATATAGTGTATATAGCCACTCTAACCCTGTCCACAATAATACAAAACTGTTCTATGGGCGCAGGGACGACTACAAGCAGTGGGCAACTGCAGCTCGAGACCTTTCACTGAGGCGAAAGATGGGCTCCGCGCTTGCAAGCTGAAGGAGCATTCAAGTATTCAAGTAAGTAAGTATAGCCACTCTATAATGAAAGTGTGCGTTGTGCCTGAACAGGTATTGTAAAAAAAAGAGCATGTATTGTATATTGCAATTCATGAATTTGTAACAAAATTGAAGAATACAATACAAATACTGCCTAGTCATGTCTAGCCGTCCGTTTTTTGCCTAGTCATGTCTAGCCGTCCTCGGAGTATTCACTACAGACTATTATTAGCTAATGTTCGATCTCTAAAAAGTTATAACGATCAATTGTGTATTTCTCATTTTCTTTGTAACTCTCCATCATGTATAGCTGTTTTAACTGAAACTTGGCTTTCTCCTTCTTGTAATGTCCCAAAATTCCCTGGTTTCTGTAGTTATTCCGTTTCACGTGTGCATAAGAGAGGTGGTGGTGTTTTGATTTGCATACCGGAAACGGCGCGCTCGTCTGTGATCACAAAACACACCTCCACTTCCTTTGATTCAATTGCGGTCCGAGTGTGTGCTAATGGTATGGAGTTTGTAGTGGTGGGCGTATATAGACCACCAGGGCGAGATGCAAATTTCATTACCCAGTTCTCAGATTTTATAGAAACCCTTGGCAGAGTGCCTTCTCTTCTCATATTAGGTGATTTCAACTATCCTGACATTTCTTGGTTATGTCATAGCGCGAGTGACTCTATCTCCCAGTTGTTTTTGAATTGGTGTATTAATCAGGGTCTCTATCAGCTGGTCTCTGAACCAACTCGTGGTAACAACATCTTAGACCTAATCTTGAGTTCTGATAAGTCGTTGGTGTGTAACGTGCATACGTCTACAGGGTACAGTGATCATGACTCTATAGAAGCCGACCTCACTCTTGGATTCACTAAGCCTTCCCAGATCACTACTCAGCCATCACTTGACTACAGGAACGGCGACTATGGCGCAGTAAACTGTGATTTAGCGTTGGTGGACTGGCAGCAAGTATTCAGAGACTGCGCTGACATCGATTCTAAATATTCTGCTTTCTGCAATGTGTTGGAAGATGCGCTACAGTTTCGTATACCTACTCGCACAGTGCACTCTGACAATACCCCACGTTTCCCACATTGGTTATCTCGATTGAAAAAGAGGGTCAAGAGGCTGCATGCGAAACAAAAGTTCACTAAACTTGAGCAGGATCGAGCAAACTACACACGTTTATTGAAAGAATATAGAGTGAGTCTATCCGCGTGTATCAAGGAAAGAGAAGCTCATATTCTCAAGTCCAGCTCTCCTGCTCGCTATTGGAACTATATCAAGTCTAAACTTTCACCTACTGATCCTATTCCTGATATGCGAGATAGTAATGACAATATAATATCAGAAGATACTGAACGTGCTTCACACTTCAATAAGTTCTTTGTATCGGTGTTTTCGAGAGATGATAACAGACCATTTAATCTAAAAGATTTCCCTGGTGTTAAGTCGATAGGAGAGATAGATTTTAGTCCTCATGTGGTGTATGAATATTTGAAACGAACGAACAGAAAACTATCTTGTGGACTTGATAACATACCGTCACTTGTGTTACAATCTCTGGCTACTGTCATCGCTTTACCTCTATCAATTATATTCGAAGAATGCTATCAATGTGGTGTGATTCCTAATATTTGGAGGAAAGGCATTGTGGTACCAGTATATAAATCCGGTGACAAAACTCGGTTCACGAACTATCGCCCGATTACTCTCACGTGTTGTATCAGTCGAGTGTTTGAAAGGATCATTTGTTACGCTATTCTTTCCCATCTTTGGCAATATAATATAGTAAGTAAATTTCAACATGGTTTCTTAAACGGTCGTGGAACAATAACTCAAATGGTAGATTATGTAAGCTATTTAGTAGAACATTTGGGCAACAATAGTGGTGTAGACACTATATATTTAGATATAAAGAAAGCGTTTGATAGTGTGGTGCATAGGAGAGTTTTAGAAGTGTGCCGTTCCTATGGCATTGATGGTAAACTCTTGAATTGGCTTTCTTTATTTTTAACTGATAGGACACAGTCAGTCAAAATCGGACAATGTTACTCGAGCTGGGAGAATGTTTTGAGTGGAGTACCACAAGGATCAGTCCTAGGACCCCTTCTATTCTTGATTTATGTAAATGGTATTGGTGAAGTGGTGAAGCACTGTAGGTATTTTCTGTATGCTGATGATATGAAATTGTCAATATCTCAGAATCGACCGAACTTCCATGATTGTCTTGAATCCGATTTTAATGAAGTATATGCGTGGCTATCTGAGCGACAGCTAGCGCTATCTGCTGCCAAGTGCACAGTTGTTCATTTCGGAAAGAAACCTATCAAGTCGGTTTATAAATGTGGTGATGTAACTCTCTCGTGCTCTGATTCTGTGAAGGATTTGGGTGTTATTCTAACATCTACTCTCGACCCATCAGAACATATCCGGAAGGCTATCCAAAAAGCCTCTTCCAAAATTGGAGCACTGAGAGCAAATTTCCATGTAAATGAGCAACTTTACTTAAATTTCTACAAAACTAAAATAAGACCGGCACTAGAATATGGTTCAGAAGTTCTTTGTTTGATTAACAAAGGCCATATAAATGATCTAGAAGCAGTTCAGCGCAAGCTCACCCGTTACATAGCCCCTAAACTAGATTACGAAAGCAGACTAAAACGATATAATTTAGACACTCTCTGGTTACGACGGGTTAAGTGTGATATTCGATTTGTACATAGATACATTTATGGTTATTTCAACTCGGAATGTCCATTCGCTCTAGTCCCGGTTGGTTCTAGAATGAGTACATTGCGAAATCATGGGTTGAAACTCAAGAACACAGCCCCTTCACCTCGCACTATGATAGGCCAAAGTTTTATATTATATAGAGCTGTCCAGTATTGGAATGATTTGGATAGAAGCGTGGTCACCTGTTTATCTAAGAAAGAATTTGGAGTCGCAATTGATCATTTCTTCAGTACCATCCAAAAGAGGTTTCAAGACCCCACACGTTTGTAATAATCTGTTAATGTGATAGAAGCTCCAGGGTGGTTTTGACTTGATTGGGTGATTCTAATGATGAGGCGCTTGCCTCCTCACTCATTTCAGTTGTCGTCGCGAGAGTGCCTGTGGAGGAAGTACACTTCTGTCAAACACGTCAAGGTGTCTGGAGGTGGCTTCCGCAGTATTCGCTTTGCCTCACTGGGAAGGAAACCGATTGATGTTGGACACTCGTTCATCATAACTTTTGTTGTCTTTCCAATGTTGTCATTGCGATTCTGTTTCTATGGATAAATATATTATTATTATTATTATTAAATAGAGTACAGGATTTTCTCTAATGTAGTCAAAGAGAGTAGTCAAAAAGTCGAACAGAATTTGGAATCAATTGTTTCTGTTGCCCTCTAGTATTTCGATAGATAACTTTTATACATCCAGTTGTTCCTTGCTTTGGTATCGAATTTAATGATCTACCAAGGATTTCAAACTTCTATTTTTACCATGCAATCGTCAAAAAGATCGCGTAGTGTTTAAATACAATTTTCTTCGAATTTGTTTAATTTTGAAATTTACTGTAAATGTAATGATTCATTTTATGTTATATGTTAATTAGTTCGCAATATCCGTTTATACCTGCTGCTATCCATAAATCGCTTCGAATTGCATATTGGTTTTGTCAATTCAATAAACTTTTTTGTCGAATCATATGTTTTTTGCGCCATCTTTCGAATTTTGTTATACGTTTCAAAAATATCAAATATGTTTATTTTAGACGATGAGTTCTGCTGGCCATCGTCCGGGCGTTTTCAAACAGCCCGCGAAAACGCACAAGACCGGACGCCATCGCAGCAAGGGCCAGATCGACAAGGAGTCGCGCGGTGAGTGCCTCATGTAATATCAGTTAGCAATATTATAAATGTGGTTGTATAGGTCGCCTTGCTGTGCGTGATGCTTCTCGCGCTCGCAACCGCTCGCTGTCGAAGGCGCAGCGCCGTCAGCAGGCCGAGCACATTCGCCTCAACAAGAGGAAGGCGGCGTTCGACGAGAAGCGCGCCCTCTCCGGCGCTGCCGCCCCGCCCGCACTCACTGTCAGTATAGTCATTGTCTGATATAGTGATTATGGTCTACCATCGTGTTGTAGACAATTCTGGCTCTGGGCGAAGCGAACGCTGCCGAGTTCCTCAACCGCCTCAGCGAGTGCGACGAGACGATTGAGAGGGGCGAAGGACACAACGTCTCTTACTTCACTGTGCCCAGGTATAATACATTTTTTGTCTAATAGTAGATGGGACATGATATCTAAGTAAACTGTAATTTGGGTTTTCGCTCACAACTAATCTCACAGGTTCAAGTCTCGCATCGGGTTCCTTGCTCCTAACATGTCCAAGTTGGACGATGTTCTTGATTCCCTCAAGGTGAGCCAGCTCCTCGCCTTCATTAGTCATGTTTCCTACTATATCGTGTCCAGGTGTCCGACGTGATGTGTGTGGTGTGGCCGCTGTCGGGTGAGCTGTCCGATTGGGAGGAGCTGCTCCTGTCCGCCATCCTCGCCCACGGAATGCCCACCGTACTCAACATCGTTCCGGGGTGAGTCGTTTGCATATGTTCACTCCTAATGCCATGTTTTTCAGGCTTGCCGGTATTACGAACACGAAGCAGCGCGAAGCGACTCGCAAGAATGTCGAGAAGCTTGTCGACAAGTGGTGAGTATTTACGATATTGCAAGTTTTGTATATTGTGATATGACAATGAGACGTGCAGTCGTGATTTAATGTTGCATATATACTGAAGTATCTAATATTTTCTGACCCGGTATTTTTTAACGATAAGAACAAGAACCTTATTACCAATTTAAGTGAATTGGTTGCTTTGAGGTCGTTCTCGACGGAGAAGCTGCAGTCTGCCGATTCTATGTCGGACGGCCTGCTGATTGTGCGCAACATCATCCACATGAAGAAGAAGAAGATGCTGATGCAGAAGAGGCGCGCCCATCTCCTCGTCGAAAGGCTCGGCATCGAGGACGAGAAGGTATGCGTTTACAGACTACGGGTCGACAATATGTTATAAATGTGATTTGTAGGACGGTGTGTGCACTCTGCTGGCGTCCGGCTACGTGCGCGGTCCCGCGTGGGACGTGAACCGTCTCGTCCACATTCCCGCATGGGGAGACTTCCAGGCGAGCAACTCTTTTCTGTTTCTTTTTTGACACGTTCACCTATATAAATATAACACATAAATGAATGTCACCATATATGTTTGAGGTGTCGAAGATCACTGCTCACGATGACCCGCATCCGCTGAAGAAGGGACCGATGGGCGAGGGAGAGTGAGTAATGAGTATTAATACGGGAATTTCACATGCAATTCTTTTCAACGTATGCATTTCTAGCCGTGTGATCGCAACTGCTGACCCGGAGAAGCAGGAGTCTCTGCAGAGTGAGATCGTTCCGGATCCGCTGGACGGAGAGCAGACCTGGCCCGATGAGTACGACGGAAAGGGAGAAGAAGAGCGTGAGTACAACACATTTTTATACGGGGCTCACAAAAAAGCTGTTCGAAGTTGGTATGCAATGTGTTTTTCATTAGAAGATACGCTATACGCATGTTTGCGGAACATGATTGTTTGATTGTGTTGTAGTGCGCAAGGAGCTGGTGAAGAAGCGAGTTCCCAAGGGAACGTCGTCGTACCAGGCGGCGTGGATCGAGGATGAGGATGACGATGAGGAGGAGGGAGACGAAGGGGATGACGACGAGGGTTTGTCGGGTTCGGACGAGGAGGACGAGGATGAGAACATGGAGGCTGACATGATGGAGGAAGAGGACGACGAGGTGGGTTTTCAAGTGGTTAGGAATAAACAAGCAAATGGCTTTTAGGATGCTGGTGGTCTTGCGATGGACGATGCGGCGACTGAGGCGGGAGATGGAGAGGAAGAGGAGGACGAGGACATCGACATGGGGGAGGTGGAGAAGTACCGGCTGGAGCGTGAGAACGCCCAGTTCCCCGATGAGACGGACACTCCCATCGACACGCCCGCGCGTATCCGATTCCAGAAGTACAGGGGACTGCAGAGCTTCCGGTCAGTCGCGAATGGTCATAAAATTAGCACAGGAAGATAAATGAGGTTTCCATATAATACACATAAACTAGTTTAACTAGTACGGTAGTACGGTTGCGCTTTTAAATCATCCAATAAGGCAAATCATTTCAGTACTTCTCCGTGGGATGCGATGGAGAACCTGCCGTACGACTATGCTCGCATCTTCAAGTTTGCCAACTTTAAGCGAACCAAGAAGGCCATCCTCCAGGGTGAGTTCATTCATCATTTTATTATTTCTTTAATACTTTATGTTGGTTTGAACATTAAACTGTATATGAACATTGTTAATGTGTCACTTGAATCAATGCGCGTTATTTAGTTGAATATATTTAGGCGAGGTGGCTGAGCAGGACGGAGTGACGGCGTCGAACGGTGTGTACGTCACCCTCCACATCTCCAACGTGCCCAGCAGCTTTGCCGGCAAGTCATTTCATTTCCCGGTGTTTGTTCCATACCCTATGATAGTTTTGATTGAATTCGTTTCAGCCGAGGTTGACCAGTCTGCTCCTCTGGTTCTGTACTCTCTGTTGCCGCACGAGCAGAAGATGTCTGTGATGAACATGGTCATCAAGAAGCACGCATCCTGCACCGTCCCCATTCCCAACAAGAGCAAGGTATGTATGATCTTTTATACTAGATAGTTGTAGTGTTCGAATTTGTATTTATTTAAAAAAAAATATCTCCAATTGATCTGTGTTATAGCTATAGGGTATCCCCCATTTTCACGGTACGCGAATTAACGGCGGTCGGTAAGACGAGTACAAAATGACGAGAATTTTATGCAAATTCAGCGTTTTTGGGGGTTTCTTGTCCAAAATACGGTAAAATCCGAAGAAAATTAACAATGTTGAAAAACGGTGTTTTAGATACACTATCGGGGCACACTTCCTCGAAAACTGGGAGCTGTAGCACCATTTTGAAGAGAGTTATAAAGTTTTCTAGATTTCCCCTGTTTCCCCTATTCAAAAATCGAAATCTAGAGTTCTATGGGGACTGGGGATCCACACCACTTATCCAAAAATTGGAATGATTCATCAATTCCGGAAGGAGTTATTAGCTCTGAAAGGTGAAGAACTCTGCTTCATTAGACTTGCAAATGACCCTCATTTCCCAAAAATCAGACCGCCAAGCGCGCGATTCGCGCGGTCGAATGGTCTTGCGCGGGCCGATAGCGCGGCTAAATGCGACGAAATGATGTCTGGAAAATATGCGGCGAGATGGTTGCCGTACCGTGAACCGGGGGGATACCCTATAAATGCAATGCAATTTTTTTTGTACGTTTTTAATTTTTAGCTCGTGTTCCACATTGGCTTCCGGAAGTTTGAAGCAGAGCCTATCTTCTCCCAGCATACGAACGGTGACAAGTTCAAGGTGGGTTGTATCATAGCTTGGATCTTGCATTATACGTATTCGTTCTCTATACGTTTGATACAATGCGTCTCTTCTTAGATGGAGCGCTTCCTGCGTGCTGACGGCGCCACCGTCGCCTCGATCTTTGCTCCCATCACTTTCCCTCCCTCCGCTGTGCTCGTCTTCAGGTGGGTGTTTTGTTTGTATTGGTTATGCGTATCGATTGATTGTAGGGTTGACGCGCACGGTCGCCAGGAGCTGGTTGCCAGTGGATCTGTCCTCGACAACAACCCCGACAGAATTGTGCTCAAGGTGAGTGATTGTAACAAGGTTTCAATGGGGCTCAGATCTCACACACAATCTTACAATTTTTGTGTCATCTCTGTTTTGGTGATTATTGATCGTATTGATTGTTTGATTATTTTAGTAGTATTTGTTTTCAGCGCATCGTTCTGTCTGGCCATCCGTTCAAGATCAACAAGCGCAGTGTGGTTGTGCGGTATATGTTCTTCAACAGGGAGGACATTGAGTGGTTCAAGCCAGTGGAGCTGTGCACCCCGAGGGGAAGGAGGGGACACATCACCGAGGCTCTGGGTGAGTGGCAGTAGGTGTCGGAGCAGGGAGATGACGGCTGTATTGCAGGAACGCACGGTCACATGAAGTGCCGCTTCGATCAGCAGCTGAACGCGCAGGACTCTGCCATGATGTCGCTGTACAAGAGGGTGTTCCCCAAGTGGACGTACAACTCGAGGGTGACTCGCGCCCAGCCCAGCAGACACGCACCCGATGCCGACATGGAGTAGGAGGAGGAGGAGGAGCACATTGGAACAGGGGTGGTGGTTATGGTATACGAATACCCCGTACCGTTTTGTTGTTTTCTTTTTGTTGCCTTGCTCCTTATGTTATAATTGTGTAGAGTTCCTTGAAGATGTTGATTTGTTTTGTTGTTTGGTTTTTCTCGAATTCTAGTTTTTGTTGTCTGTTGCGTTGACAAGAGATTCTTGATAAAAACGATTTATTGAACTGAACTCGTATGGTGTAATTGGCACATAACTAATCCCGTGGTCAGAATAGTCCATTCGAGATATCTCTCACTCTACACACACTTGTAAGAAAGACGCAATCTAGCATGAACATTGCGATTTGAACGAAAAAAAGAAAACGCGTACGATAAAAAGACGATTAACACAGTTGAAGAGGTGAAAGCAGGGTACAGGGGAGTTAACGGAAGTGTGTTGAAGTATTGTAGATCACAGAAGTCAGTTGGAAAGAGGCGAAGACTGCATCTAAACGGGTATGGATCAGACGAGAAAAGGTAAGCATAACAATGATAATTTGGATTAGCAAATAACATTCAGGTCGAGCGTATGAGCTCGAGCTGAAGCGGTTCAGTGATTTGATAGAGTCGCTGCCGCAGCCGCCACAGGAGAAGACAGAGCATGTGGTGATCAACAGGGTGAGTGTGGGGAGGGGGGGGGGGGGGACTCGCCGACTCGCCTCTAGTGCTGGTAGTGGTGGTGGGGGTGGCCGTGTCGCTGGCTGCCCTCGGTCGCGCGCCGAGAAGACTGCCTGAATGGGGGAAGACTAAGCAGTCTTTCCCGGCCACCCTACCTCGTGTTGTATGCGCGTATCCAGGGCAGCTGGGCGGCCGCGCGCACGTCCGGACGCGCGTGCCAGTCGAACGTCATCAACTCGTTGATCGCGTACATGCACTCCGGCGACAGCTTGGTCGGGAAGTGGTAGCGACGGGTACTGTGGCATGGCTTAGATTGGGTTTACGGTAGGTAGACGTACCGCTGCGACTCGACAATCTTGGTGTTGCTAACAGTCTCCTTGTACGGCATATGGTCAGTGACAATGACAAACGCGATTACGCCGATCGACCTAGGCGGTATTGATGGTTATCGATCGATTATCGATCATCGCTCACCAAACATCCGCTTTGTATGGATCGTATGGCTGACCGATGAGAATCTCGGGTGCCGAGTAGGCCTTGCTACCGCAGTAGGTACGGGACAGGTCGTTGCCCACCTAGGCATACGGTACGTGGAATACTAATTGCGGTAGTCTCAAGAAGTAGTCTATCGTACCTCGCGCGCGAATCCAAAGTCGCCAATCTTGACGCAGTCGGGGAAGATGAGGAGATTCTCGAGTTTGAGATCGCGGTGCGTCAGCCCGATACTGTGCATGTAGCCCATGCCTGGAACACTTTAGGTATACGGTAGGCGGTACGGGATACGGTACCTCGAAGGATCTGACGCATGACGTCACCGGCGGGTCCCTCGGGCACGGGACCGTTGGACTGCACGTAGGCGAGCTGAAATAGAGGGAGAGGTAAAGACAAGGAGGAAGGGACGTACCATGTCTCCCCGAGGCGCGTATTCCATGGTGAGGAACACGTGGCCGAGGTACTCGTAGTGCCCCTGGAAACAAACAGAAACAACTAAACAAACAAGTAAACACGCGACTTACGAGAATCTGTACGAGATTGGGGTGACGCAGCTTCTTCCAGCACTCAATCTCGCGAGGCAGGAACTTGGTGCGGTACTCCTCCGTCACCTTGTTCGCGTTCACCATCTTGATCGCGATCTGCGAATATCAATCGATTATCGATTAAATATCGATTTTGCCCACATCTGTTCCGTCGTACATCTGCGCGGTGAACACCTTGGAGTAGCGGCCTGTACCGATTCTTAAAAGGGATACGGTAGATAAAAATGGTTACGATTTACGGTACTTTGAAATTTGACTATGGTGAAATGTACCTGCGCGTGTGCTCCATCGAGATTCCCTTGGCGGCAAAGTGGTCCTTGAGTGCGCGGTTCTCCTCACGGCTGCGCTGCGAACGGAGGGCGGTGCGGTATACGGTATAAAGATACTGTAGCTACCGTACCCTTTTCAATCGCTCCTGCTTCTCCTCGGGCGTCTCCTGGCGAGGCTGGTGCTGCTGGAGAGGAGCGGGTGCCTGCAAGGAATACTCTACTTTCTGAAACTAGAGTATTCTCCGTACCTGGTAGTAGTTGTTGTTGTGGTGGTATGCGTTGTTGTATCCGTAGTCGGGTATGGGCGGCGGCGCGCAGTCTCCGGCCTGTCTCTGCTGCTGCGAGTAGTGGCCAGAGATGAGCGACGGCGGGTGGGAGACGACCGGCGGAGCGGCAGGCACCGGCGGCACCGAGCAGTACTGCTGCTGCTGGTACGCCCCGTACTGGTGCGGCTGGTGCGGCTGGTGCTGCTGCGGTGGCGGCTGGTGCTGCTGCGGTGGCGGCTGGTACTTGTGGTCGGGGGTGGGGCGGTAAGCGTACGTCTGGTAGGCTGGGTGCTGCACCATGTACTGCGAGGCGGGAGAGGTGGAGGAATAGTGCTGCTGATGTTGCTGCTGATGTTGCTGCTGCTGGGTCGGCTGCGGGTAACCAGCAGGGGCGGCAGGGTCTAGAAGGGATTACTCTCATCCGAACGTGATAAACCCCGAGAGCGAAACAGACAATTATGCGCGACGTGACAATCGCATGAAACGTGAGAATGAGAACGCGGAAAAGAGAAGCTGGCCGGAAGTGGATGGGACTGAGAGAATGAGAGACTCACTCCTGAATCGCCGATGGCACTGCTGCTGGCTGACGGGGTGGGCGAACCGCGTCGGGTCGACGTTCTCGTCGCGCTCCATCTGGTGCTCCATCACGACGAGACAGGGGGCGGAGCGACCGGGGGCGGGGCGTGGAGGGAGAAGGGACGGGCGGCAGCCACTCGCGACTCGCACGCACACGCACACAGAAGGGGCGGGGTGGGAATGACGTAGCGTGGGCGTGGGAGCGGCGATGGGGCGTGGCTTTCGGCGAGCGGGGGCGATGCTAATGCGAAATGCCGGCAGTCGATGTGTAGTGTGATAGGAAGAGAGCAGAGCAGAGAGCAGACTATGCAAATGAGATGGATCAGGTGTTTTCTTTGCAGGACGAGTCGGAGCAGCGCGTGTCGATCGAGCACCTAGTGGCTGCCAGGAGGGACGACCCGGTGGCGACGTGCGTCATTACACTAATTAATGAGCTCATTAGTGAGAGTGGCCTGGTTTGCAGGATCATCTTGTGTGTGTCGCATCTGTGCTGCGAGGCAGACCGCCTGGCGGGAGAGGCGGCGAGCGAACACCTGCCCAGACTGCTCATCTATGGAGAACAGGGTGGGTGGGGGAAGTGCAGGCAGTGGCTGGGTATTGTGTTGTGCCGGTGTTGAGTTGCCATGGGTTTTCTGATGAGTAGACTTCTTTGAACTGTCAGAAACCTGAGGAGCGTGTAGTTTCTTTGCGTGGCACATTCTATTTATAGAATGTCTTTATTCTTGCGCATGTTCACATGGATGTCTTCCAGATGTGTCAGACGGCTCGGACGCGGCGTCTATCGGCCGGGTGTCTCGCTTCCTGCCAGCCCTGCACAGGCTCACCATGCTCGCCGCGAGGTGGGTGGTAGGAAGTAATAAAGGAAATAAGAAGATTGCACTGTTCCACGACATTACAACCAGCGCGCAGCGGTGGTTGGTTTGTGTTAAGAATACCCGCGCGCTAGAATCTGCAAGAAGCGATTGAGAGAAAGGTTCCTTAGAACCTTTGCTAGAGCAATGTGATGCTGATAGAAGTTATCAGAATGTTAGAAAATGGTTACATTTTGATTTTGGTATCGCTAGCTCTTCTCGGAAGCGAGATACGCGCGCGCGCCCCCCGAGCGCGGGCTAACCGGCAATTGAAGAATGGTATGGTTTTCTAGGGGGGGGGGGGGGGGGCGCACTTTCGCTCCCGACAGTCAGCGAGTGCATTTTCCTGCACTGCCTGTGGGTCGCACTGATATCTCTCGATTTGCTGCTCGCCCCGTGTACACTGTGGTGTTGTGGTTAGCGATTGCGCCCGTTGAAACGCCAGGCTCGAGTTCGACTCCGGGGGGTGGCAAAGTTTTTGTACTAGATGGTTTTACAATGAAATGACATTGGAATGGTAAACTTCCCTATCAGAGTTATAGTCGGATTGGATCCTATATGCCATCCGTGACATTCCACATGTTGTGCATTTTTGTGCAACACAACGTGTTTCTCTTCAAATATCCAAAATGCTTCCATATGTAGGAATCGAATCTATGGACAGATCGCAGCGATTGTGCGCTGGCGGCGCGCACTACCACTGCGCCATAGAGGCAGTGGCTAAGAGATCGAAGAGAGAGCCCATGTAGCTCCACTGGCCTCTTCAGTGTACAATGAAGACAGATTACGAGCAAACATATCGTCGAAACTCAATGCCTTCTCAGCATGAGCCTCAATGGCGCAGAGGTAAAGCGCGCCGCCAGCGCGCAATCGCTGCGTGCAGCCCACGGGTTCGATTCCTCCCCATGAAAGCATTTTGGATATTTGAAGACATACACATTGTGTTGCACAAAACTTCACAACATGTGAAATGTCACGGATGGCATATAGGATCCAATCCGACTATAACTAAACACTTGTTTGCAAAATTTACACGATTTTGGAATCAACAAGAGGAGTGAAATGTTGATTTCGTTGAAAAAGTGTTTTGTGGTTTATGCAAATATAATTATATTTTCATGAAATTCAATGAAAGTGCATTCATTATCTTCAAAAAGGACTGGCATAAAAGTAGAGTTTGTGTTATTGTTTATTCGACGTAATGCAACAAAAGCTCATGCATTATTCTATCAGTCGAAATAGTACACAAACCTGCTCGAATCGTTGAACCAGATATAGTCTATAGTCGATGTCTCAACGTTAATACGGAGATGTAACATAATTGCTCTCCTACATTTCAATGCAGAAAGAGCAGGTTTGTTGACTATTTCGACTGATAGAATAATGCATGAGCTTTTGTTGCATTACGTCGAATAAACAATAACACAAACTCTACTTTTACGCAAGTCCTTTTTAAAGATAATTTACGTTCCGTTAGGTAGCAGCCTGTGCTTCACGCCAACCCAATGCAATTTCGCTAGTTTCTATCATCTATACAGAAACGGAGTCAGTGATTTATTAGGATTCGTTAAAGATCTATAACAATCTATATGTAGTATATTTTCAGAGGGCAGTCATTCATTTTATTTGATTTCAGATGCAGTTGTGTGTTCCGCGAGCTGATCCGCCAGATACGCGCCTACACTACCATTCAAGGGTCCGTTCATTCTTCAATCTTGGAGATATAATGATTATCTCGATTATCTATATAACTCGTAGTCATGCCGTTCCGTCCAACCGTCTCGGTCCGTCCAACTATCTCGTTCCGTCCAATTCAGAGAATATTTTATTTTTACTCTACGGAAATGATTAGCGGAGTCTCGTTCCGTCCAACCTCCAAAAATTATAATATATCTCGTTTCATCGAACCATCAAAAATCTCTCTCCCTCGGTGTTTCCTAAACTTCACTAAATGACTTTTCAAATGTCTTTTGGTACCTGTTCAATGTGAACGTTCATGTGTGTGATGTGACGGATTGGTTAATGTGGAAGTTGCCAGCTTCTCCACCCTGCCCTCGGACCGCTCTCTGGAGCGTGCGTGGCGGGCAGCCGGGGACCTGCTGGCTGTTCAGCTACAGCTGGACGAGGCCGTGCGCAGTGCCGGCAGGCTGAGACACGAGTGGCAGGTGTACTGCAAGTGAGTCCGGCCATGTCTAACAATAGCACTTTGTGTTGTGGGATATATTGGTGTTCTATGAGTGTTTAGTACAATGCAAATCTAATTGTTGAGGGCGATCGACACGGCGCGTCACAATCCCGAGCAGCTGGGGGCGAGTGCGACACAGGTGGGAGAGGGGAAGGGAGGGAGGGAATGGTCATGTTCACTGTTCGATGGTCGGAGACTTTCCAACAAATATTGATACACTTGACTGATCGTAACACAATATCGTTGGACTGCCATGAACGTTCTCATTGTTGGAATTAATTCTTTTTAGCTCTTCACTCTGGTATGTAGCATAGAAAAAGTAGGAGAGTGTCTCGGTCGTAAACGACTCGCGAGTCTCGGTCGTAAATGACTCCCTTTCCAAGCCCCGCCCCCTCCACCCTAGGCCCCGCCTCTTTATACCAATTGGAGTGTATCCAAGGTGAGTGTTGCTTGCAGCTGTCGGCGCTGGCGTCTCTGACGGGGCGCGTGGAGATGCAGCTGATGAGCGGGTGCGCCCTGCGGACAGCATGCGAACAGAGCGCCGGACAGGAGGTGGGCTTCATGTCACTTTTTATTTCACATATTTTCGCTTTGGTTTGAAGTGGAGCGGTACTATTGGCTTACTATGTCGATGACCTTTCAGGTGGACTCGGACGGGAAGTTCGCGGAGCACATGAAGAGTACGGTGCACGGCATGCTGCAGAAGTGGCACGCAGAGGCCGGTCGGTTGGATTCACCGTAGACATCTCCAAAGTCGCAAGCTACGACAAATGGCTATACTAGCAACATTTTTGTCTACCCAATGTTATCTCTGCGTTCTTGCATGTGAGTGTATGGTTTGCAGCTGCGGACGTGCCGGACCGCCGCCGTCTGGTGGTGCTGACCGCCCTGACTGTCTACTTCCACATACACTTCTCCTCCACCAGCACCCGCTGCCTCAAGGCGGTATGGCAGACCAGCAAGAAGGTGGGCAACTCGGAACTCTCTGAGGTTTAGGTATAAACTCGATCAATTGGCCACTTTTTAAGGTTTGATTTAGACAGGGCATGTATCACATGGTTGAAATGTTTTTTTGTTCTGTTCCTAGTTGTTGTTTGCAGCTGCCGTCGTTTCATCTACTCGGAGACGTGGTGTGGCTGCCGTGTCTGTTCCTGCTGAAAGAGGTGGGAGGGAGAGCGAGAGAGAGCGAGAGAGAGAGAGAGAGAGAGAGAGAGAGAGCAAGAGGGAGAGAGAGAGGGAGAGAGATGAAATAAGTCTTTTAGGTGCCAGAGACTCGCAAGCGTGTCGCCGACACCAAGACTATCACGTGGCTCGAGAACACCAGGTGAGAGTTCTGTTTTTTTCAGAATGAAAAATAATGTTTTTTATATTTCCCACACACTCACATTGACATTAAAAACATGACCTTCTTTGATTGTTTGATGTCAATGAGGAGCTGTGCACCCCCAGGGGAAGGAGAGGTTTGTGAATAAAAGGTTGTTCTCATAGGAATAATTTTCAAACATATAGTTGTGTTTTCTATTTCTCAATGATATTTGAAATAATGTTTTTATAGGGACCGCCTGTTCGAGCAGCAGTCGCATGCGATGATCGACGAGGCGGCAGACATGCTGGAGGGGGTGAAGGAGTGAGTGGAGGAGGAGGGAGGGAGGGAGGGAGAGAGAGAATTCGAATATTTGAGAGCATAGAGAGTGAGGGAGAGAGCAGAGAGAGAAAAAAACAGGTCGGGTGGAGAGAGACAGAGAGACAGACATGGGATGAAGGATGAAGGAGCGAGATAGATGGAGTGAGTGAGTGAAACCGTTCGTTCAGATGGCGTGCGCTCCTCTCGGTGGCTCTGCGCCGGCAGGATGGCGTCAAGGCCGACTGCCTCGCCGTCACCGAGATGGTCTTGAAGGTATTTTTTTTAAAATCTTTTTTTGCATTTTTGCGTTTCGTACGTAACACATGAGTTGGAATAGCACTGCCGATTTTGTTGCATGGTGTGTTCAGATACGGTTGTGTTGAAGTAGATATCATACAGTTGGATTGTGTTGTGTCCGCACGAGTGAGATATAGACGCGAGTAGAAGAGGCGTTTATTGGAGTAGCCAATAGAACAATATTGGAGAACAACTGAACTGTACTGAACTGTACAATGAATGAGCGCCCGAGTTATATAGAGGAATTATGGAAGGTTCTGGAATGATCGGGCGAGGGCGCGCTCGGTGTAGAGTGGGTGGACTCTATTGGATAAGGAAGTGCGGGATAAGTGAGAAACGTTCTAAAAGCATGATCATGTGAAGCGATTATGATCGGGGCAATTAAGGAATGATCTAGAAAAGTGTAGCAGCATAGGGATAATGCTGGCTATCCCAACAGATTGCTTTCAGGGCGCTCGTCTGTCGGATACGATGTGTCGCCTGCTGCGCACGGTGCTGTGTTCACAGAGGGGACAGGCGGCGATGACACGAGACGACATGTGCAAGATGATGAGGGTACTGGCGGCAGTCAAGGTGGGCACTGTGCTATGTGCTATTCAAACAGACATATTGTACTCATTCTCCGTTCTTCCGCATTCAGATATAGTTATTAGTGAAAATAGTTCATCCAATGTATTTGATTGATTCGCGGACTCTACGCCATATATTTGAAACATGAGATTTCAAAATACGACTTCACAGTCGATCTCGTCTCACCTCGCCGCGCATGCTCCTCTGCTATTGGAACATCTACGCATGGCCGGGCAGCAATGGAGGTGAGAGGGTGGATGAGAGGGTGGAAAGGAGAGAGATAGGAAGGAAGGAGAGAGGAGAGATGCCTCTTGTAGATGCCACCTCATCTCTCTCCTGGAGCGTGTCAAGTCGACTGGCAATGCGGGCGTCGCCATCGCCCAGGCGTGTCTCATGGCCACTGGTCAGTCAGTTTGTTCATTTTGTTTTACAGGCTTGTGCCCCTCTTTAAACTTAGTCAATTAGTCAAGTCGATAAGTCATTTCTAACATTTGAGTGAATTTTGAAATTTCAGTTTCTAGAGATTACCATCTGGTATTGACATCACTTTTGTCATATGATCACTTTTGTAATGAGTTGTTTATTATCAGCTGAAACAGTTGCATACCAATTCCAATCGTAATAGTAACCATCCGCTATATATTTTCAGAATCTCGCACTCGTCTGATCACAGCGTCGGTGGCTCTGGAGGTGGCTGGATACAAGAAGCTGGTCGGGTCCGCCGATGCCGCACAGGTGGGTGGATGGGGGATGGATATGAAGATGAACATTACATTCAGGTGGAACAGTTGCTACAACGCTGCGCCACCGTCGCCGATCCGCGAACACTCATGGCAAGGGTAGGTTGCATGCGATTCTATGAGAACTTGGTTACAAGATTAGTTTATCAACAATAACAATCAACAATCGAGGGGTTGGGGTGATGATACACTTGAACGTGGGGTATGGGGGGATTCACGCGAACGACGGACCGGCAGTCGGCTGCTGCGGGATGGCAGACTCGTCGACCCTGAATAGACGATCACACTCAAATGGAAAATGGGATAGATGCAGGACTGACGGCATGGGAATTCCGTACTGAGCGGCGAGGGAGTCGACTTCCGCGTGCACCCGCGACAAAGCATCCCGGTACACCTCTTGCGTCGGACAGAGCTGCACGGTTATCACTCATCATGGATACATTAGATATTTTATTACATGAGATGGAGGAGGAGATAGGCAATGAAATATCGAATAAAACACTCACATGGAATAGTGCCTGGAGCTTGCGGAGGAGGGGCTGAGGGATGCACCTGATCTGGCTCATAGTGACCGACTTGGGCTTGGCGGGAGCCGGCGGCTTCGGAGGCTTGGGCTCCGCGGCCTTCATCGCTGAAGGGGCTGATAGGTGGGCTAGTGGAAGACGGGACGTACCTCTGACCATGTCGGCGACCTGCTGCTTCGGAGTCCGCCCCACAAACACCCACCCCTTCTTCGGGGCTGCCGGCTTCTTGGTGACCGCCTTCTTCGGGGGCATAACTAGGTTTATGAATTTATGATGAACATTTTACAATATGCTGCGATGAAACAAAACAAAACAACAATAATAACATTGTTTTGATTTTTTTCAAGTACGGATGGAATCGCGAATATGGCATAAGCGGAATGAGATGAACGTGAATAGTAGTGTCGTAGCGGATTATTGATTAAAGAGATTGGGAACGCGATTGTGGATTATTGTATTATGTTTTCAGGTATCCGACTGCTCGTTTCTGCTGTGGCATCGTCGCCTGGTTCCTCTAATGTGTGATACAGTGTGGGTGAGGAGAGTGGAGCCGCGGCAAGTACAGGTGAGGAGAGACGGTGACCGAAGTGACGTGCATCTTCAATCCTATTTCAGCTCCTTTTCTCTGCTCTCTCGGACATGTGTCTTCTGGCAACTCGCTTGGGAGACACAGCCACTTCACAAGACTGCGAGAAGATGCTATACGAGGAGTTCAAGAAGGTTGGTTTGGAATGAATTCTAACTTCGAGAACGAATACACTGTATATATTCAATACAGTAGTCGGGTGGCCTATTTCATTTGATCACTGACTCCGGTTGTCAATAACACACAGCTCCGAATTGTTGCAAATATCTTCGTTCAATGAAACAAACTAACTCGAATAGTATATCACCTATTCATCCATTGGTTTTGAGGCAGTGCTGGTTCCCCTTTGCGGGGCGGTGGAAGCAGATGTGCGAGTGTGCGTCCATTCACATCTACAACTGCCAGATCGGTGGGTGGGGGAAAGAGAGCGCGAGTTAAGATGGAGTGGGCACGTAGTAGGCGTATGGTATATATCATTAATAAAAGAATGAAAGAGTGACTGAGTGGAGAATGGAGAGTGGATGGCCGGTTGCAGTGACCGTCGCCCGAGTGAGGAGGTGTGGTGGATGGGCCGTCTCATGTCGACTGGACCTATCCGAGTGGCTGCAAAGAGAATAGACCCCAGAGGTGAGTGAGGGTGTGCATGTCATCACTCATAGCGTAATTATGTGTGAGCATATGTAATAAAGAAGAACCATTGTGTTCTGTCGATATTTGTTTGTGTTGAGAGTTCGTGTCTCGCTACCTGGAGCGCACATTCTACAATCTGACGGCGGTCGCCCTCCACGACTGCCACACCTATGCCAGGATGACTGCCGTCGCACACACCAGGTGGGATTGTTGGACTCAAAGCTTTGAAGACCGTGTGATACGTAGGGGATGTGTTCGGTGCGAGGAGTGACTGTTGTTGTAGGTACCGTGTTTCCATCGTGCCTTCCCGCCTGCCACACCGCACCCTCGACCAGGGCATGGACGCTGTGGCTGTGATGCGCAGCCTGCGCGCCTTCTGCCAGCACTTCGCGTACAACTCCACACAACAGGTGAGGGAGAGAGGAAGGGACGAGAGTGGTTTCATGTAGAACTGGACTGATTTGGTGCGATTCGAGACAGTTCAAGTATATTTGTTGTAGGTGTTCATTGAGCGTGACTCGCCGTCGAGGCATCTCCGGGTGGTGAGCAGTATTTGTTTCTCTCTCTCTCTCTCTCTCTCTCTCTCTCTCTCTCTCTCTCTTTCTCCCATGCGTATACTCATACCCCAGGAATGTAAACGGTTGACCGTTTAGGTGAGCACTGCCCGCATGGCCGACTCTCTCCGGACGCATGGTCGGGGTGTTTTGGCGACGGCTGTCAACCTCGTCTACCAGCTGGTCCGGGGCAAGTGGGCAGTGCTGGGGTGAGTGCGCGGCTGCGTTCCACCGCTATCACTGCAACCCGTAGAATACGAGGAGTATTATTGCCACATAATCATCGTACCCTTTTCACTACTATAACTAACTGATTGCAGTCGTTTCCTGGGCGAGGAGCACGTGTGCGCACTGCTGCAGAGGGAGGTGCGACAGTTTGAGACGAGGAGGGACGAGTGGAACAGGATGGTAGGGAGAGGAAGAGGGAGAGAGAGAGGAAGAGAAAGAGAGATAGAGGGGGAGGGAGGGAGAGAGAAGGGAGAGAGAGAAAGGAGAAGGGAAGAAGGGATGTGCCGATTGCAGTACCCGGTGAAGCGTGCGGAGCGTGTGAACCGCTCTCTCGGCCAGCTCTCCCCCTCGGAGCAGACCAACTGCATGGACAGGTTGCGGCAGCTGGTCACGGAGGTGAGGGGGATGGAGATGTGAGCCGGGTGAAACTTATTAGCTTTTAGTGCTAAAGTGTTGTTTCTGAAAATGTAATGAGAAGATGATGTGGGAATGGATTGACGACGGCGAATGATGCTGGAACTGGATTTTGATTTGCGTCTATTCCGAGACGAATGGCTTCGACCTCTCTATTTCAGATGGGCAACGCTTTGGGAGTGGTTCGTTGCATGGCTTCTGCGGGAGCCCAGCTGGCATCCCAAAAGAAGGAGTACGCAGGAGGAGAGGAGCAGACGGAGGAGACGGAACAGGGCAAGAAGGAGGAGGAGGAGCAGGTGGTCAACACGGAGAGGGACTATGTAGAGGTGAGTTTTTTTGTGGAATCGATATAATGACCGAATTAACTTGTGTAGTATGAAAATGACTAGAAGATTAAATGGTGCATGGATTTTGTGGTTTTTGTTTTCTTATGTGCCGTTTTTTTAGTTTCACACCAATACTTGTGGTTGACAATAACAGAATGATGGAACTGCTATAACGGTGTGTGTATTGTCTTGCTTGCAGCTGCTGGTTCGGGTGTTCCGTGGTGGCGACTCGTCGTCTCTGTCTCTCTTCTGGGCCGCCCTGCCCGCACTCACACTCAACTACGTCGACCACGTCACCACGGCTAGGGAGAGGTGCGACAGTGCTATCTGTGATACTATGAAAGCCATATCATTGAGAGATGCGCCAACGCTGTGAAATGAGCGGTGTTGAGCGTATCTGAGCAATTTCTTGCAGGGCGCGTCGTCGTGGCGCACAGCCGGGGAAGCAGATCACTCTCAGCGACGACGGATTCGTCATGGGTGGGTGGAGAGAGGGGTGAAAGGAGGCGAGAGAAGGAGAGACAGAGAGAGAGAGAGAATGGGAATGAGAATGAGAGAACGAGAGATGGAGAGGGAAACAAGAGATATTTTTAGGCGTCGCCTTCGCACTTTCAGTTCTCCAGCAATGGCCGCAATTCACTGCATTCAACTGGTTCGCCAGCGTACTCAAAACGTAAAGTTTTTGAGTTTTTTTGTTGGAATCTCCAGACGTTAAAATCACAATTGGTATGTTTCAGTGGTGATACAACCAGTGTTGAACATAAAATTCAATAATATGTTTTCATCATTCAAGGTATTTTACAACTTTATGAACTTGTCGAGAACAAGGTAGGATTACGATGACGTCAGCAGAGGAAAGTTGTGTTAGCTGGCGTATGACGTCTTCCGTTCTTGAGTCCGTAGATGGTGCTGTGGTTCCTTCTGTCTACCAAAAGAGTGGTTTTCCACACTACCGGGGCTAATAAGTGAATTTTGAGAGACTGGTTGCTTCCGAAGATAATCGGAACTAGCAACGGCTGGATTGAGAAGGATGGACCGTCATCCGATGTATTTCCTTGCAGTTGCCAGTCGGAGTCGTCTCGCGTGTCTGCCGACTCTCGCGCAGGCAAGGAGAACCAGTCGGCCACACTCAAGGCAGCCAGGCTACAGGCATACGCAAAGGTGCGAAGGCGAACACTATAGGGGGTGGCTATATTAGAACGATCGAAGCAATGATGAATGCAACAAGTGATGAAACATAGAGTATGAGAGACTGTTGGTTTTGTTGATTCTTGCTTTGTAGGAGTTGAAGATGCTGTCGTACACTCTCCAGTCGGCTCGCGTATTCTTCATCACCGACCAAGATGACCAGTAAGCGTTCTGTGTTATATTCACTTTGTCATATTGTAAAATACTTGTAGTCATACTTTCCATACATGTTTTATCACTGTGATATGTCCATTTGAGTAGTTTGATCACGTGTCAGTAATTTATTGGAATTGTATTAAATATTTTCTGGTGTAATAAATATAACTTTTACGTGTCTGAAAGAATTTTTTTTATGTTTGGTAGTAGATATATATTCTAACCACTGGGAGATGCACCTACCGGCTCACTTTTTTGGAACGTCAACCTGAGAATCATATTCGTGCTGGTGCAGTAGCACTTATTCGTGTCTTGAGCCTGATCCAGTAATTGCAACAACTCTGCATCTTATCTCAAGAGTCCCAAGCAAAAAATGGGCGTGTCGCATGTTCAAACACAGGGCAAGTGTCGCAGATTTAGTGCGCGATTCTGATAATGGCGGAAATGTCGGCAACTTTTTTGTGGTGGGATGTCGCCAATACACTCGCTTGAGAGTAAAATAGGAAAAGTGTAGGGTGTCGGAAAGAACCTCATTCACCATTGACGCTGGCATCGCTCGAGAGCTGAACGGCCTACGAGTTCGGTGAGATCTGAGTGAGAAATGTTGCATGCATGCAAGCAAGTGTCGGCATTGCCATCTTCGTATTCATACAAAAACTATGAAACAGACCAAGGTAAGATAATCATTTTAATACATACATACACACACTACATACATAATTGGGCACAATTTATTTTTTCAATGAGTTTTGTGCTTCTTCGGAGAAACTCGCAGGACTCTTGAAACGACTGCGCGGACGGAGTAGAATGCGAGATATGAGATAGCAGCCAGGAGGGCGAGAGCCACAGCAGCCACGTCCAGAAGGTAGTACGTGAAGAAGTTGAGGTGGCGACCCTACACGGTGTGGGTGAGTGGGAGGAGGGGAGAAGAAGGAAGGACTCACGCTAGGGTCGAGGTTGGTGAACGGGCCGAACTTTCCGACGAATTCCACGTTCTTGACGAGCAGATCGCGCGCGGAAATCGGCTGCTGGGAGATCATAGAAGAGATGCGATGCGCGTTCATCGTGATTCTGAAAAGAAGAGATTTAGAATATTGATACTTGAATGTAGGCGTACTCTTTGTCACGCAGCAGGTTCTGGATGGCTTCCTTCAGCTTGTACTTGTCTGCCAGGTAGGTCTTGTCGAGCACGATTCCGAACCCGTGTTTCTCGGCCATCGCCGCATTCCGGCCCTGGTCGGCAAACAGAGGAATCGCCAGGATAGGAACGCCCCTGAACGGGATGACAATCATGTGGTCTCCAAGCACATGCATGTCTGGTGATAGGTCAATGATGTGTGGATGTGGATTGTTTACTATCACCATGCTCATTCTACGCATGTCTGATATGTGGTGATGAGCATGATGTGTGTCTCTCTCGTCAGTCTCACCTGACAGCACTCTCTGTGACTGATCCCATTCCTCCATGGGTGACGAATGCGGACAGTCTCTTGTCCCCCAGTAGATCGGCCTGTGGCACCCACGCACACAGGTGGATGTTCTCCACCCCATCCGCAAACGTGTCAGTCGGGTCCTCGTATTTCCAAATGAACGTCGTGTCATTCAGCTCCTTCATCCTACAATGTACTCTTGGTTTTCGATTCGCATTGAACCCGGTAAGATAAGCTTGCAAGTTTTGCAGACTTTTTTGCGTGGGTCCACTACAATCGCTACACTGACTACACTCACTACGCACTACGGCTCACTGATATGATATGATTGAGAGCACAACATTCACATGGCGGAGAGACAGAAATAGGGCAAAGTTTTGATTGATAGATATCTCACCATCAGGCCACTGTTCAGAGACTAAGAGAAAGAGAAATGCGGTATAACAGGTGATACCTATGCACTTGAAATCACCTTTCACACACGCGAAATGACGTACTGATAGAGGATAGACGACAACATGTGAAACTCACACTTGGACGATGTTGTCTCGCATGAAGTGAGGCATCTCCACACTGCGGCTCACGGATCCGAACGAGAACAGAACATTCTTCTCGCGAACGGATAGAACCTTGTCCAGCGTGGAATCAACCTGAATGTGTGCGCATGATACAATGCTTTGTTGTGTGTTTTGCCTTGTCGATGGGTCGGACGGAGACGCCTCCGATGTCAATGATCTTGTGCAGCGTGGGCCTCGGGAAGTCGAGCAGGGGAATCGAGTTGGTCATCACCAGAGAAGAACGAGTCATCAGCTCCTGAACATACACGTATCTCATCTGCAGTTCTTCAACACTACAAATGATGAGACGACTTGTTTTGCACGTGTTTGGATGAAATTGTTTCCGGTAGGTGCCGTACATGAATGAAATGAGATAGCGAGTCCCGAATAGAACATACCG
Source organism: Rhabditoides inermis (assembly GCA_963966185.1). Lineage (NCBI taxonomy): Eukaryota > Metazoa > Nematoda > Chromadorea > Rhabditida > Rhabditidae > Rhabditoides > Rhabditoides inermis. Next base: position 1,113,877 of record CAWZYM010000301.1, on the reverse strand, counting down.
ACAGCTTGGGAAAGGAGGCGCCATAGCGGTGGGCGAAGACCTGATTGGCGGCCGCCTCGAACGAGTTGAAGAAGTGGAAGGTGAAGAGGGTGCCGACCACGTTCTTCACCCGATCCACGAAGCCCATCTTGTCCCCAGTCACCGCGAACGACGCTGCAGGAAAAAGGTGTGTTGAATGAGTAATGAGTTATAATAGTACACATTCGGTTTCGTTTTCTTTTACCAGACCGAATGTGTAAAGCTGCAAAGTTCATTTCAGAGACTCAGCGACTCACCGGGCACATAGCTGGGCACTAGCGGGGCTCCGATGTGCCACGAGATGGTGTCCCAGATGACGCTCGTCGACGTGGTGATCGTGTTGTTCACTCCCAGCAGATGAAGGACTCCGAACCCGCACCAGTCAAACTGCTCCGTGATCCCCACGTCGAACTTCTCCCCCCGCAACGCCTCCAGAGCAGCGTTCTGCTCCAGCGTATCTGAAAACGAGGAATTGAACATGCCAGTCTACGACTAGGATGTGAAAAGACATTCAACATGCATTCAATAGCACAATAACTCACGTTCGCATTGCTTCCCGAACGATTCGGCCATCGGAGCAACGAGCTGGAATGGCAAAGATATGCAATCGGCTGGAAATGGGAAATCGTCATCATCGTACCGGCAGTAGTCCGGCGGGATTCTGCGAGCTGACGAGCCAGTTCTGTCCCATGCCAGCGTTCTGACTGATCTGCAGACCCTCCTTCACCTCGGGGTGCACCGGCAACTCGACCAGCTGCAAGGGGGTACTGTAGACGTATATTCTACTGTAGTTTACCGTACCTTAGCTCTCCTCACTCCCGACGACTTGTGACGCACGTCGAGAATCGATTGGAGCACCGTCTGAACGATCATTCAGATTACAGTATACCTTTGAGCCCTCTCACCACATCGTGTCCCGCGTCGGCGAGTGTGTCCGCAATGCCTCCCATGAAGTTCATGTGGCTGTTGCCGAATTTTGGAGACACGACCAGAATCTTCAAAGCATCCACGGGAGAGAGGAGTAGAGGAAGGAGGAGGAGGAGGAGAAGTGGCCGCATTCTGAACGAGAGCCGAATGAATGAATCAATCAGGGGGTCATAGGCGGCCTTATATGCGGAATGCGGGCACGCTGTAATCTGGTTATGCAGTATTTACCACAACTGGAAAATTGTAGCCTACACACTTGACTTTTTTCCACGCTCAAGGGCGGGATCGCATATCACTCTCGCGAAATCAGCAGGCTCAGATCGAAGACCGAGCTATCTTAGTGAGACAGAGTCTGTGGGAGCAGTGATGCAATAAGAACGATACACACGCAATTGGACTAGACAAAACAGGAACTGTAGAACGTGGCATCACAGGTACCAGTTATATAAAGTGGAAAGTTTGTTGGACTTAGTGTGTGAGAGATAATTAGATAAGAAACAGAGGAGTCTGTGTGAGAGAAAAAAAACAAGTATGGGCGTTATCGGAGTGGACCTTTGTGAAGAAGTGAGATGGAAGGGCAACTCTAATCACACGCACACCTTCGAGAATTATGTAATTTTGATTGGATTATAATTTTACAACGAGAGTATTACAAGAAACAATATAACATGATTTTTGCGAGCTCATAAACTTGCCATATTTAATTTAAAAAAAACAAACATAACTAATGAAATGTTTTAGGTGCAAGATGTAAAGTTCAAATAAGGGTTATATAATAGATGTATGAACGATCTTTTGAATCTTTGGACACCATGTGTAGCAGTCGTGTATCTAATCTACCACCTGGGTCCACAATTGAAGTACAAATGGGTCTTATCAGTGGCACTAGACAGACAACCGCTACTAGTACACACTTCAGTCTCATCATATACTACTCATATTTCATCACACGTATGTAAATATACAGACTTCGTGTTAGGAATTAGGAGGGCATACAGACTCCGAGAATTTTGTAAACTGAGGACGCGTGTAGAACATTTCATTATGTGTAGGTGGCAATAACAAGTATCATACCAAGCAGCTCGTAAGTATTGTGAGCGTGATTTGACTGTGGCTTGATTAACGGGAACAGAGCTATCATATGTTCAATGAGCTCGTAAGAGAGTTTGTTTGACGCGACAGAGGCCGACCACTCGGGCCGATGATGGAATGATCTTCCCTTGCCCCCGACTGGTCGGTCCCTCTAGTTTATTTTCCCGTCGCGCCTGCCGAACCAGGTCTACGTGGAGAATTACTGGATCAACGGTACCGGCTACAAGTTCGCTGCTGGCTTTGGAATTTGAGGAATCTTCGGAGCACGGAGTTGAACCCGCCGAGTACACTTTCTACAATGGCTGCCGCAACGTCAACCTAAGCGTGAGACCAAGCACACAACCTCTCCACGTCGGATCCCGACAAGAAGGACCCACCCACAGATACTTCACGCAAACTGAAATCTTTTGTGTTTCATTCCCGTTGTTGTATTCTTGATATGGGCAGTAAATCAATTCAATTCACGCGACGTGCATTTTTTGCATTTTTTTCAGTCAAAAAATACGAAACGCCAAAAAACAATTACCTACCGTATAGATCCCTTTCGTGTTGATCAGCGTGTTAAAGTTTTCTAACAGTATAAAGTTTGATTGATATTTTAATCGCTTTCACGGACCGTGACTGCTTGCTACTCTCTCGACTCCCGGGTTGGAGAGGCTACGCGCTACGGACTATGGCAACTGCAAAGAGATACTCCAACTGGCCTCGCCTGCCAGTCACTATCCCCGTTATGGTATTGGAAGCAAAGAATAAGAGAAACAGACAGGACTGGAATGACTTTTCTGGCAATTAGGAATTCGCACCACGCACCACCGCACCACCGCACCACTACACCACCGCACCACCGCACCACTACACCACCGCACCACTGCACCATCACACCATCGCACCACATTCTATGATTCTATCGCACCACGCTTTATAGCACCACCGATCGCACCACCGCCCATGGATTTTACAAGTATCATTTTTTTAAGTATCATTTTTCGTAAGAAGCATTTTTTGATAAGTTCCGTTTCAAATTTATGTTACTCGTTTTCAGAAGTAGTATAGTTGATGTTGCTTAAAAAAATAATGGTGTAATATCTTATAATCGTTAGACTTAATCGCTAGAAATTTGCATAGTAAGCTATTCGGTGTGACGTGTCGTGTTGATCGGTATTCGCATTATCACATTCAGCGTTTACAGACGATGTTTTTTCTTCTTCAAATCTTCGCTATAGGTGTAGGTAGCAGTTGCTGACGTGCGCGGGGTTTGCTCACAGACTGCTACATGTCTCATCTAGCAAGTGATGATTTGATCTCTGCATCCATTACTGACATTGACAGAACAGTCTGACAGTTACAGGGCAGACTGCTATAGATGGTGATGTTGTGGTAAACGTATATGCGGCACGAAGCGGCATCCGGCATGCCGAAAAATATACAAAATACATACTTTTTAGCAAGTGGTGCGATAACTTAAGTGGTGGTGCGATGGTGCGGTAGTGCGATAACAAGTGGTGCGATGGTGCGGTGGTGCGGTGGTGCGGTTAAATGTGGTGCGATGGTGCGGTGGTGCGATAAAATGTGGTGCGGTGGTGCGGTGGTGCGGTGGTGTAGTGGTGCGGTGGTGTGGTGGTGCGTGGTGCGATTTCCTAATAGCCGACTTTTCTCAGGCTCGCAGCTCTTAAATGATCTAATCATAGTGGTCCGATTCATATCGATTACGATGAAATACAATGTATGTACATGCAACGTATGTACCGCTGTTCGGTCCACACTTCCTTTTTACAACCTTTTCGGTAAACTCGGCTTCCGCCGCACTGCCTTCTCTTCACTGTATTGGTCTAGGAGCAGCACAAATGAATAAAAAAAGATCCGATGAAAGGGACCATTTTACTTCGTCCTGGTTAACTTTCTCTTTTTTTACTTCATGTTTTGTTTGGTACGCTTTCCGCTATGGTTTGCGATAAATACTTTGTCATGGATGTGCTTTGTATTGTGTGGGTGTCGCGTAATGTCTCTCTCTCTCTCTTTCCCTCTTTCTCCCCCCCCCTCTCTCCCTCTCTCTTTCTCTTTCTCTCTATCTCTCTGTGTCAAGATTGCCCACAAATATTGTCATATACGGCTATCCTTATAGATGAGTATAGGAAAAGGTTTTCTGAGGCGTGAATGTAGAGGGCACCTCATCCACGGACATGTCAGCCACGCAAATCATCGTCTTTCTCGCAATTTTCCTCTTTCTGCATTCTGCTTCGGATCTCACATAGCACAATACGATGTCTCTACTGTCGTCGATAGTCCTTGGATAGAATACTGGATAGAAGACAGACGGATTCTCAGAATCTTTCTCTCCCTTCGTTGTTCCTCGTATTTTTTCTTCAGATCGTTCACGTTCGCTCAACGCATTCAGGAGACAAAAAAAGAAACACGAAGAAGATGCAAAAAATGTTGTTCTTCACAGTAAAAATAGCATCATGTTTGCTAACAAATTGATCCATATATATTTTTTACCAATAAAAACAATATAACAAAACAACCGTCGATATACTACATTGAATGGATCAATTCAATATTGTATCAGTATTACTGTAAATATCACCTGGCCTGGATAATTAATAATAATCTTTTTCATATTTTTTTTACATTTCTTCAAACGTTAACACTGAAGTAAAGCTTTTTGTACAACTTTCAGTTAAAATAAATTTATTTTGCGTCGTCCATAATGCTCCTATGAACGCACATACGTCTTTTAAAACCTACCGTAGCCCCAACTGCGTCTTCTTATGACATGCGACAGGAAATTTTGCCAAAATTCTCGGCTGTCCTTACTGCTGTTCGCTCAGTGCTGCTGCTCATGTTGTAGATATGAATGCCCTTAACGAATAGCGGTCTTTGAAAATCAATCTATGCACAATCAAGTCGCCGGCAAGGTTCGAAAGCCACACACCCATTGCGCGCAAGTAGTCGCCTCGCCTCGCTGTCCATTGATCTCGCTCGTGTTTTTGTTGTTTTCTTACTTTGAACATGGCTGTTTCGCGAAATTTGAAACGTACATCAATTCCCCCGAATGCACGAACCTTGAACACGTATCGATTTCAGTTGCTAATGTCATAAGATTGCCGAATCGTTCGCATTTCACTTGTACTCGCGGCCATTCTGCTTGATCGATGCGAGGAGCGAATGCCTCGCTCTTTTCACACTAACGTCTACTCGCTCACGCGCTAAGGCAACTCATCTTCCATCCTGGATCATCTGGAGGTGAGATTTTCGTTTGTCCCGCTCGAAACGTATCTTGTACTCGCACAGGTCACGTGGATCGATGAGGTTGTTTTGATTGCCTGATCTTGTCAATGATTGTCGAATTCGGCGCAGAGCTGCCGGATACTGACGACTGTCTGGTCTTGGTAATGAGAATGTGTAGGTGGACGTGGGAGGCGGGCCGATGCTGGCGTCGTCGTCGTCGTCGGAGGCCGCTGCCGCCGCCGCCGCTGCCATGCCGCCCCCGCCTTCCACCGACTGGCAGGCAGTCACCCCGTGCCAGTACTCACCCAACAACATGGTACGCACACTCTTTATTCATTACTCATTTCCCTTCACGTCGATTGTTGTGTTCAGGACGAGTTTCACCCGTTTGTGGAGGAGCTGCTGCCGTACGTGAAGGACTTCTCGTACGTGTGGTTCAACCTGCAGGCGGCCAAGCGCAAGTTCTACAAGCGCCACGAGAAGCGGATGACGATCGAGGAGGAGAAGACGGTCAAGGACCAACTCACCGTGCGTTTTCGTCGTTTGTCCCACTCGTATTGATTGTTTTGCGCTTTACATTCGCTGTGTATTATGGACACCTTCTCGCTATTTCTTCTACAAGATCTCAAGCCTTGCCATATCACCAACATTTTGAGCATGTTCAAAGTGAAAAGTCGAAAGTTATCGATTTCTTGCGGGACGGGCGCTGTGGGTGGGCGAAAGTGCAGGGTTGTGGGCCCGGTGTGTGTCTGCGTCTCACCAGTCTCTTTTGTTTGCGACGTTGTCGTGTGTTTTACAGCGGCAATGGATATGCAAGACGCTCTGAATATGTATGAGAGATTCTTGAAAGACTCTTGGCACGTGTGGAATATGCGAGGAAAGGGGCCCAGAAGTGAACATATTGAGATTGCAGGCGGAGCGTTCGGATGTGAAGCAGAAGTGGGCGGCGCGGTTGCTCGGCAAGCTGCGCAAGGACATTCAGCCCGCTTGCCGCAACGACTTTGTCTGCTCGGTTTGTTTCATTTGATTTGTTTCTAATTGATGCATTAGCGAATATGTTGTTATTTTATTACCAAGTGCAATATGAGACATGTAAGTATGTTTAGGTGACTGGTCAGCGTCCGGCGGTGTGTATCCGCTCGAACCCGGACCAGAAGGGCAAGATGCGGCGTATCGACTGCCTGCGACAGGCCGACAAGGTCTGGCGACTCGACCTCGTCATGGTCATCCTGTTCAAGGTGAGCTTTGGTTCACTTTGACACAATTGTTAATCTTTACATTTCTTCAAAATCGAATGGTCTTGCACGTACAGCATAGTAGCATCCTTGTTCAGGGTATTCCCCTGGAGAGCACTGACGGCGAGCGGTTGGAGAAGTGCAGCGAGTGTCTCTGCCCCGCTCTCTGCGTCAATCCCTACCACATATCCATTGCTGTGAGTATTGATTGATGTATCCATTGACGATTTGTGTTAAGGTGCGGGAGTTGGATTTGTTCTTGGCGAACTACATCCACACCAGTAATCCCGACCTGCCGCGGGGGACGGAGAGGAATGGCGACGCGCAGGGTGGGTTGCACTGTGAGAAGTTATTGTGTACGCACGACTCAGTTACTATAATTATATGAAATATTATTTTATCCTGATTCTGTTGTATCGAACAAGCTTTAGGTTTGTAGTTTTGGTTCAGGAATTGATGCGAATCAGTCGAAGATTATATTACAGAGCGGAAGTGTATTTTTAGTATTGTATATTAATGTATTGAATGATGTGCGTGTTTCAGATGACGAGATGCCTCACGACGGTATCTGGGGCACGGGGGTGTTCTCGGCGTACGAGTTGCGCAGCCTGTGCAGACGTGAGTATGATACTTTGATATTGATGTATTATCATTTTATGTGAATTCGATGAAACGTGCACGATAATTAATCATATATTTGGGTGAAGATGTTATCGCGAAAGTATTGCTGGTGGTAGTTTTGCCCTTCCGAGCTTCTGGCTTCTTGTGCGTATGTGATTGCCTCTTTTCAGCGTCGATCGTGAACCACGTGAACAGTGCGGGCGCGATGCGCGTCAAGGAAGAGGTGGGCGGAGTCATTGTTTCGTATCACATCTTGTGGCCTAGTCGCCGTGTGTGTTTCTCACAGTGCGTATGTGCGTTGCAGGTGAATACGTCGTGGCTGTCCACGTCTTCCTCCCCCCGCGAGTGCAGTCCGCCCAGCCCGCCCGCCAGCGCCGTCGCCGCCGTCAAGGCACTCGCCACAGCAGACCCAGGTGGGCCTTTACACCTGAAATAGTTCTTCTTCTACGTTTTCTTTGATTGCCATGTTCTACATTTTAGTTTGTACGATGGATTCTTGTGGGTGATCCGGTGGTGTAGTGATAATTTTTTGGCCAGTTTTCCATTTTTGTTGCGTAAGCGAATAATCAAGATAACCCGTTTATTTCGAAACGGAATTATATTGTTTTACTGATTTTCATTCAGATCACGACCCCGTTGCGTGTTCGTCGTCGAAGGTGTGCGTGGGTCCAGTGGTGGGGGCGGTGATCACAGTGGACGGAGGGGGAGGGATGGACGACGAGACGAGCAGTCCACTCGAGAAGAGGAGTCGGCATGCCAGCAGGGACTCGGCCGGCAGTGGAGCCGCCAACGAGGAGGTACGCTTTGGTTGTAATTGTAAAAATCGATTGTTTATGTTCTTGTAAAGTCCTCTCCGATTCTCCAGGAGCACAATTTGTGCGCAAGCATGTTGTATACGCTGTGGCAAACAATTTACGAGGTTCGGGTCATGTTGGATGACTGGGACGTCGATTAAAGGATTGCTTTCGTATATTCCAAATTGCGCTGCTTGCGCGCGACCGGTGCACAATCGCCTTTGCGCACGAATGGTGCGGTGTTATTTGAACTGGAGAATTGACAGGAACTTTAGGACGCATCGCAACTAATAATGCTGAAGATAAAGTGAGACATATAATTCCAGGTTCGCCGCATCGTTGCTGCTGGAGGAGCGGGTACTGGTCAGTGGCAGCACGACTCAGCCAAGGGTGTGTAGTTTTTTTATCGATTGATTGAAGTGATATTACCTTATTGATTTTTGAAGTGATTCTGGAAAATGGTTCCGGTTCGCGCGTGGGGAAGTTGCAACAGCGACAATCGAAGTGAGTTTTTTTTGAGTATATCGGTGCTTCGGGGAAATTCTAATTGTAACGTACGTTGGACATTGTTCATAATTTTCTCAAATATATGTATTTTGTTGTAGTGACACGATAGTCTCGTCGCCTTCTATCCATCGCGTGGTGCTTCCGAACGGCGGTGGCGGGCAGCCAGTGATGGTGGAAGTGCGACGGGCAGGGCCTGCCAGTGGAGGAGGAGGGGCACAGACAACACAGCCCTACCAACACTACTCCCACCAGCCCCCGCACGGTGCGCCACGTTAGTTTTCGAAGATTTAGGGTGTTATGTTTTGTGTTGTAATTCGTGATTGTGTTACTGCCAAATACGGTGTTATTGTGTGATAAATGTGTGGTGATTGGTGGTTGGGTTTGGCCGGGCCGGGCGCGCTCTCTCTCGTTCTCTCTCTGCTTGTGATAAAGTGTGCGTTCCCATCTCTCACCCCCCCCCCCCCTTCTCTCTGGGCGGCTTTAGCGAGACGACTTGTGTGAATGTAGTGCGAAGAACAATGAACTTGTGGTTGGGGGTGAGAGCGATGCGAGAGAACGGCCCGGTCTGTCCGACCATCAGCACCACATCGCACATGGAGTTGAGAGTAGTGATGGGTTTATTAGTTGTCTTGTTTTCAGACAAGGTTTGCTTGGAACGCGCGTTGCAGCAGCAGTTGAGTCCGCAGGTGAGGTTATTGATTTGATTGAAATGGTTAATTTATAATATTGATTAATTAATTGATCATTTGAGGGCAACGGTCACGCGCCTCTGGTGAGCAGTCGGAAGAGGCTGCATGGCCAGCTGCACGGAGGGCTGCAGAGCGCGCACATGCAGCACGTCGTCATGGGAGGAGGCAGGGGTGAGTGCGCAGAGGGGGGCCTGCGGGGGCGGAGTCAGATGGTCCCCTTCCAGGCAGTTCGGGTCCGTCCTCCCCGGGCGGTGTGGCGTCTCTCCGCAGGGGCGAGTACCACGCCAGTCCCACTAAGTTCACCAACGCCAGCGGAGTCGTCGTCAGTTTCAGGTGGGTGCTAGAGAATATAGAACAATAACTATCACAATTAGTTGTTGAATTACGCTTATTAATTAGTTAAACTTTTTTTGGAAGTTTTGGTTGTTCCAGCAAGATCATGGATGTGGTGCAGTCTCAGCACGGGGGCGTTGGCAGTCCGGTTCCGGTGGGATTGGGCGGGGCGAGTCCCGGCGGAGGAGGGGGAGGGGGAGTGGGAGTGGCCGGCATACAGGTACGTGCATCTCTGCATGACGGACAAAGTACTGTCATCTTTACGACAAATCCGTGAAACTTGTGATGCTTCCATTTACTAGGGGTGTTATTGCGGTAGTGACACGAAAGTACAAGTACAAAGTGCGATGTTTATCTTACAGGTGACGACTCCCGAGAAGCCGCTCAAGTTCATCACCCGACCGGAGACGAGCGCGGTCCGTGTTCATGTTCACATTATTTGCGTGTTGTTGGCTTCTTTGATTGATTTATTGTGCGGAAAATCGTTGGCTTGATGATGCAAAAGGGTGTGAATCGTTTCCATAATGTAATTGTAAATAACGGAGGAGGGTGACTATCCATTGTGGTCAGACGAGCGAAGCGATTTGGTGACCGCGTGAAACATGTTTGTGTTTGCAGAAGCTGGTGGCTCCTCGGGCCATCAACCCCCTCACTCAGCAGCCGTCGGTGATGGGGGCGGGGCAGCAGACGCAGAGCGCATTCTCCGCTGTACAACAGGTTCGGATGGAGTATCGGGATTGATGTATTGATAGTTGCTCTTATTAATTTCAGTCAATAGGTTTGAAAGTTTGAATGTATCGCGTGCAGCGCTCGCGTTTGGCTTATTGGGATTTGCAGATTCTGAGCAACATTTTGTCCTTCTGCGAAACATATTCATTGCGTATTCCAATTAATTGCAGCTTCGTTCGTCGGGTTCTTCTCCGCTGATCGGCCTGGCTGGAGTGATGCAGCCGGCGCCCACCTCCCCCCAGGAAGTGGCCATACGGATACTACAGGCACAACAACAACATCTCAACGACAGCTTCCGGGTATGTGAACGAACCAATAAAATATACGTAATATTATAGTCAAACGTCTCAGTGGAATGCATGGCCTTTTTCAGGCGATCTCTGCGTGTTCTTCTGCGATGGCGTCCCCCCTGGGCACCCCCCGGGTGACTCCCATCCCGGGCAGGAGCATGGAGGAGGAGTGCGCACAGCTAGTACACCTCGTACAACACAGCGGCGGCAGCAACGACGGAATGCGTGAGTACTGAGATTTAATGCAAACTGCGTGATTCGTATTTTTCATTATGTGATTGTAAAAATGGATGATGGTGACTATCAATTGCCGTCACATTTGATAGAGACGATTAGGTTACTAAGTGAAACATGTATTTGGGGGGAGGGAATGGGGTGGAAAATGAATTGGCAATTTGTGTTTGATATACCATGTGTGTTGCAGTGTCGAACAACTTCCTCTCGTACCTGAACGACTCGGCGTCGCGGTCTCCACAGTCGGGCAGCAACAGCCTGCTGGGCATGCCCACTCCTTCGGTCGCCGCCGCACTGGCTGGCAGTCTGATCGGTGTGGGGGGAGGAGGAGGAGGAGGAAGGCCCGACAGCAGGGCTAGCAAGTCAGTGGGGCGAGATTCTGGGAATGAGAGATATTTCAAGTGTCACTAGCGCTGTTTCAATCAGATAATGATATAAATTCGTGATGCAGTAAGCCCATTTAGATGTCATTAATAATAATAATAATAATAATAATGGTTTATTCATAGGCGCAGACGAAACACAAAACACGAAATACAAACTGGTGCGGAATGTACAAAGGTTTAGTGTTTAGTCCCCGGATGGGTCCTTGGAGGGTATTGCTCCCTATAGCAAAGCCTCATCCGGTGGGTAGCATCTTTCGAGAATCTTCTTCCCCATATAGAGTATGCGGCCTTGATTCGTCTTCGAACGCGTGAGCCATATGGACCACGTTGCCTCTAACGTCGAACGTTCTCGAACTTCTCTCGACCAATTGCATACTTGCTTACGGTTGATCCATTCGTCATCATCACGTTGCGAAATCCAAGAAATCCGTGAGTTACCCACTAGTGCACTCCCAACAGGCTTATTCGGCTCCTCCTTATCGTCTCACAGTGAACGTCCCCGGACATCGATCGATAACAGTGACGTACTTCTCTTCCGTTCGCGGGTGCCGCCGTCGCCCTTCAGTTCGATTTCGCTTTGTACCTTCTTTTCCTCCAATCGAGAATCCGCGCTTCGCCCTACTAGTGCACTCCCAACAGGCTTAATCGGCGTCGCCTTATCGTCTCACAGTGAACGGCCTCAATTCGAGAATCAGTTGATACTCCACAGAAACTCATCTCCGAGCGGCGGCGGCGGTGACTTTCATTGTCGTCGGGTGGTCATTCGAGGGAGCGCGGGAAGGGGCAACCGCTCGCGGGGACGGGAAAATGAGAAGTGATTTATGCTATACATGGTTGCAACGTCTTTGTTGTTGCAGTGGCTCGAACTCGCTGAGTGGTGTGCTGTCTCTGTCTGCCCCGACGACGAATGCGCTGACGACCAGCCAGACGGCCACCACCACCAGTCCCCCGACAGTCGACAGCACCACCGTCGATGTGGTGAGGGCGGGGGGGGGGGAGTGGGTGTTGTAGAAGGGCTAGACGAGACGAAGTTGTTTGTGTTGCTACAGTTTCCTTTTTTCTTTATTTTCCATTTTAGCTAATTTCAATTTTCAGTGCGGTGACATGCCGGACTCTACGACGGCGGACTCTCCCCGTCGGCAGAGGGTGCGAGGAGGGGCCGGGGTGGCTGGAGGGAGTGGAGCGGGAGCAGCGGGCAGAGGAGGAGGAGGAGGAGGGAGCAGTTCCAATAGCACCAGCAGCCCCTCCGCCAGCAATTCGAGCAGTGCCAGCAGCTCTGGTGGGTTTTTGTTTTTGGATCCAGAAAAACTTGCGTTGAGCGTTATTAGGATTTTCTTATGCTTGAATGCTATTTTATGAATGAAGCAGGAAACACTTGTTGTTATGACTGCTGTTATTATCAATCATCCTGCGACTTGATTCTTTTGTGTTCTGCTCCCAGTATTCCTGTAGATGGGTAGAGGATTAGCATTAGTATGGATGGTCGGCTGGATTATCTCCTGTAGCAGCAGTGTGTATAGAGACGTGGTTGTTAATATTTGAGAGGGTGAAGGAATGAATGGAACATCTAATCTCTTCCACTACTACTATTGTATTTGTTGTTTACGGGTTGTATGCTATTGTTTACTGGATGTTTACGTGTTTGTTTGTTTCAGGAGGAACGAATCCGCCCACCGACTTCCGCCGCCTCCACTCGTGACAGGGAGAATAGGCAGGAGGAGGAGAAGGAGAAGTAGTAGTGTCCCTATTCCACCACACCTAGTCAGCGCATGCGTTTCGTCTTGAGTATTGTTTAACTATTCCCTCCCTCTCCCTATTTTTCTCTCATTTTGTCCTTCGCGGACCAGTGTATTTGGTGTTGTTTGTTGTGTGGTTTGATTCTCGCGCGGCGGGCCCTCGATTGCATAAGTAGATGGTAGATGCACGGTGATTTGTCTGTCTGTCTGTCTGTGCGTGGGTGGCTGAGGGATGTGGTTCATCCCGTTCCCTGCCCCTCGCGTCTTTGTTGGTTTGCGTGGTCCTCTCTGTGTCTAATTCGCTCTCTGTCTCCCCCACTCTCTCTTCTTATTCGTAGACGTTGTTTGTCGTCTTGTGAGAATCCACAGATAATGGTATGGTTCCTCCCAATCAGGTGCACCCATGTTACATCTCCCCCTCGAAAAACTCTCCGCCCCTGCGTGGTCCCACCACGCTCATCTCAGCTGATTACGGTATGATAGCCGGAAGGCGGCGATGGGCGGGGCGACGCTGGGCGGAGACACATAAATATGCGCGATGATCATTTAATTTTTGTATACGTTTTGTTAACTCTGCGAGTCTAATTATATGTTATTTTGTTTTATATAAACTGTAAAACTAACCATTACTGTTGTTTTTGTTGATTAATGTTGAGATGGACTCTGAAGTGTGATGATTAGGGTGTACTGTTGAAAAATCCTGCAGATTCTATATGGGAGGCATGGTGTCCTTGAAAAGGCAGAAATTTGCAAGCGATGTTATTTCAGTAACGACTATTTAAAAGTAATGTTTTTTTTAAAAGAATAACTTTTTCTTCTTCATTGCAGTGGTAGCATAGCCGGCTTGATAATTTTGTAACGTTTCGTTGTGTTGTTTGTGTTGTAATTCTATTACGAATAGGATTCATTAATAATGTTTCTGAGAGTTTTGAAACCTGACGATCATTATTTGTTCTTGCATTCGCTTTTTCAATAAGAAATTTGGCCAATTTGCACAAGGTTGGTTAATTTGTTCCATTCTCCGACGTTCAGATAACACCTGTTTTGTGTTCTCGAAAATTCATGAATGTTGAGATTATAAGATGTATTGATGGAATTGTTGACTGGAATTGTGTCAACACGAGTAGACCACTTGACACTTGTAACACGATGCCTGTCTCTGATTTATAGCCGCAGTTTTTAAAGAGAGAGAGAGATATCGAGATATCGAGAGAGAGAGAGAGAGAGATATCGAGAGAGAGAGAGAGAGAATTGTTGTTGTGAGTGAGTCTCCTCCAAGTATAACGGAAAGCTTCCCGAAAAGTTAGAGATCGGACAACCTTTTCATCTAACACGTTGTCACGAGATATTAGTTTTGTGGTTATGGTTATGCGTTTCTAGTTCCACATACCTTTTCGTTTGTGTGAGTGTAACTCTTCCTTTTGTCACGTTTCGTATGCATAGCATACTGCTTCAAAAATCTATTCAACTTTAAAAAGGAGAACGAAGGGAAATTAACACTAATAGGAAAAGAGAGACGTATTTCGAGTAAAATCAGTATTTTGACATTTTCGTGTTTTTAGTTTAGACCCTTTCGTTATTTTTGAATTCTCATTGACGTTTTCATTCGCTCTGGTGAACATTGTTGTTCTTTGTGTTAGTTTTAATGTGTTTTTACAGCATTTCCTCTTTCTTTCGCTCTCTCACTGCTTTATGTGTTTTTGATGTGCTATTGATGGACGTGGATCTACTTTATCCGTAATGTGATACTTCTCTGTTAGCGGCTCACAACTTCCATACAACTTGATTTCGTTATTCGATAATCTCGTTTGCTCCTCCGCTCCGCGTTCCGACTTTTTGTGCAAATTCTGTGTGAATAGCAGATATGTGAGTATCACATATCAGTAACGTGATAACATTGTGGTGCCAGATGTTCAAGAAAAATTGTTGTTATTGCCGTTATTATGTGTTTGAAATATGAATAAGGCCGTTAAGGAAATATTGTTATTTCAAAAGACAACCATGCACAAGGGTATCTCTGATTCACGCTGTTTGATTTTAACGAACACCAAAGGGGCTAGAAATCACTATAATGAGGTCTCGATCTTATGAATCACCATAATGTTTCATCTACTAATAGTATTTAAAAAAAAGCTGTTATGTTTCATTTATTCTACAAAATGGCACCATAAATGTCTTTGACGTCAGGCTCAATCCCAGAGTTCATCTCGATATTTCCCATTTTCCTATGCATTTTGCATAATATGCTTCTATTAGCAAACTGGGGCGCTATTCATGAAAATAAGAGCAGCGAATGAGAGAAAGAGAAATAGAGATAATAGAGGAGCTGGAAAATTTTGACTAACAGTAAGAATTGTAAGAAACTTGTGAGATTAGGACAAGATTGGCGGGTTACGGATAACATATAAAAGAACTTACTGTTTTTTTCAAATATGTGTTTCAGTTCACTGAGATTCGATAAATACAGTACAGTTCGCAAGATTTTAATTGGCAAGAAATTTACTACCGTAATATATTCTCAGCACCGAAGTTTTTTGTTGGCTCTACATGTGGTTGTGTACGTGTATGTCATGTGTGCGTTATGCATGCTTGATCTTATTTTCTCTCACTTCTCATTCCTTCTTCTCTTCTTCTTCTTCTTCATACTTTTTCCTGCTTTCCTCTCTCACACGTCTTTGTTATTATCCTTGTTTGTATCTGATAATTTTAGGTTTTTCGAAAAGTGACTTTAAAGTGCTTTGCTTCAAGCTTATGTACAAATGATAAGTTTGACTACTGTAGTTGCTATATTTGTTACTACAACTATATCTTCTCTGTGTGGTATGATAGAAAGAATATTTGATTAACGAATTGTAATGAAGTATAATACACAAAAGTGCAATGATGTGGTTCCTTTATTACAATTCGTGGTGCGCGCTATTTTATCCAGGTTTAGGTTCGATCCAACAAGAATGGATGAAAAGCGCGCGACATTATCAGTTACTTTCATGTGACGTAATCAAATGTGACGTAATCTCTGATACGAATTATATTTATATGATCAGAGTTTCTATTTCTATGATCAACGTGCCCAAATATGTATGAAGAAGTTAATTATCTTAGATCTTAGATGAATTCTTGTAATCTTAGCTGAAATCGGTCATTCTCGTAACGCTTTTCATGTCATGTATTAGGTCTTTTTGTCACTTGTCAGCTTGTCACACTGATTCAGACATGAGTAATGTTGTTTCTCCCAGCCTAGCGACTTTTTTTAGTAACTTACATTAGATAGTTGACACTTGACACCCGTCATTTCGTAAATACAAAAAAACACACACACAAGTGTTTACACGATTGGAATTTGCGTCTGGTGTTCGGTCGCTCGATTTGGCGATGTTTTTTGACTCACAGATTGTGCCCTATATCTAGAAATAAAGTACCTTTCAACCTAGGCATCACATTTGTCAGGTGGTGCTCACGCGACTTCCGAGAGAGAGAGAGAGAGAGAGAGAGAGAGAGAGAGAGAGAGAGAGAGAGGGAGGGAGGGAGAGAGGAGGGGGAAGGAGAGGAAGGGAGAGAGAGAGAAAAGGAAGAGAGATAGATGGAGGGAGGATTGATATATGTATTGTTGAAGTACAAGTGCAATCTCGTTATCTGTCCATTCATTCCTTGTCTCATCTGATCTGTTATATATGTCAATAGCCTCTAATTTCACAACTCTTGCAATTTGAAGTTATTTGGTTTCTGTAGAAACCACCTTCGTCCTGATTATTCGTTATATAAAAAAAGTCTCTGATATGGAAAAGATAATATGATAAGTAGATTTTCAAAAACAGAGTGGACCTTTTCTCATGTCTCTATTTTATGTGATCTTTGTTCCAGTTAGGATTAGGAGCAAATGTGATTGACCTACTCTCGAATAGAAGACGCTTCACATGTTTTGGCCAACTATGAGTCAAATACGTTTATCTCTCCCCTCTTCCCTCCTTCTCTCTCTCTCTTTTCTCTCTCTCTCTCTCCCCAATGTTCAGTGGTATATGAATCTGATTCACACGATTTGACTAACCTCTTCGCATTCATATCTTTGTTTCATCTTCTTCACTTCACTATTGTACTGTAACGGCGCAAATATTTGTAACTACGATTGTATATAAAAATGTAATCACCGATCCGCTTAGCACGCCTATTATGTGTTCAGGATCACTCAGACTCTTCGAGACCATAGAAGAGGAAAGAGGCAAGAGATGAAAAAAGAGAGAGAGAGAGATAGAAGTGGTGTGGACTCTGCGAGAACCCAGTCTCTATGTAATTAGTGCTCCACTCCCACACTTCTTTCGACTCGCAGATTTGCTTTGATTGCTGTGAGCCAAGCAGCCAAGTATTCCGGCAGCAAAGGCGATTTGTACGTCACTTGGGACTTGACTACTCTATTATGTGTGTACATACTTTGCTCCAAATGTGAGTTCATCTAAAAGATCGGGTGGGATAGAGAGAGAGAGAGAGAGAGAGAGAGAGAGAGAGAGAGAGAGAGAGAGGAAAGGTTAATAGGGTAGAGAGAGATTGGAATTGTCCCCGAGTCTCTGTCCTCATTCCCTCCTGGCCAGTTTGTCATCTCTGTCCGCTCGTTTCTCGCGCATTGAACGCTCTCATCTCTCCTCCCATCTCTTTTCGCAGGCCATTGTCTATAATTCGGTGGCTTATCTTCCCTTGATGACTTTTCCCCCGTCGCCTTTTTATCGCGCATCCACGTCCGATGGGTTAGACTGATAGAAGGAATGAGGAAGAGGCAATTTATATCGTTTCCTCTATTCAAATTGCGCCGGTCAAAGACCTTTTATGTTGCACGCGCGCACATTTTCTATAGCTGATTTCGTATTCATAGGTTAATAAGGTTATTAGGGTAGTGATTAGGCTGCAAATGCAGTTGCTCGAAGACTGTATGGAACATTTTTATACGCTCTTATAGTCATACTTTTGTTTGGTAATGTAGTTGCTCTCACGACCACCTATACACCTACACCTATTCCCCTAAAGAAATTTGATGTCTTTGTATATAGTATAATGTGTAGTTTCCATATAGTATACTTCTTTTCTTTCTTGTGCTTTCTTGAGACCCGCTTCTCATCATACTATATTCTCAACGTTCATCATCTCCTTCCTTTCTTTCCTATAAACCCAAAACTGTCGCCATACGTTAGCTGATGGCCTATGATGGGCAGTTTTAACGAAAAGTTATTGAAACCCTGAAAACGCGATATGCCAACAACACTTTATAAGACTCACTAAACTTTTATTCGATCCCATATTATACGGTACTCTGCTATGTACCAACTAGACTAGAACTTTCTTCGCAGTAAATCCTATATTCGTTTTCAATACAGTAGGTTATATGCGTTTTGTATACGGTATAAATATGTACTTGCAAATTTTAAGGTATTACAACCAGCGCTGGTTGGTTTGTTTTAGGACCATACGCGCGCTAGTATCTGAAAGAGCGACTTTGATGTAATTACAATTACGTTTTGTTTTGAAATCTCTTGTCAATCTACGATATCAGTTTAGCTCGAATCCGAGCATTAGAGGGCATGCACTTTCTATGTTAAGTCGGATGAACACGCCTGCTACTTACGATGGAATATATAGTAATCGCGATTTCCGAAGGAAGTTGTGATATAAATATAAGTATGCACGTAGCATTCTCGCACTTCTCTTTCTTTTTTTTTGCAAGTGAATGTTGTATTTTGTTGTTGAAAACAGAGCAGAAACAGCAACAGCAGGAAACGCTCTGATAACAATAGCAGTGCACTTCACTGCAGACATTGCAAATTGTCGTCTATTCCGTCGAATGCAACAGCTTTCCATTGCTATGGGCTATAGGACGTATTGTCGCGATTAACAAGCGACGTTTTCATTTTTTACCTCGCCCTCTCCCTCTCACCCTCCCTCCCTCTCCTCTCTCTCTCCCCTATCCTTTATCTCTTAACTTTCTCTATGCTCTCCCCCTTCTCTCCCCTATTCTTCACGTTCCTCGTTTCTGCTTCTTTCTCTGTCCCTCTGCCGCTCCCCTCTTTCTTCGTCCCATGTTCTCTTATTTTTTTTCTTCCTCCCACTCCATCTTGTTGTCTCTTTCTCATGAAAGAGTTTCTATTACTCACATGGCTGCCTTGAATCAATCCGAATCACTCAAGCGCAGTAATATTGTTCCACAGAAGATGTATGTAGGCAACATATGTGCGTGGCTTCCATGAGTAACTTCGTTGATTCTCGTACACTCAATCTTCATGTAAGGTTTTCATTCTTATTGCCTGTGTCAGAGCGATAGGTTTCGATCTATACACAGATCTATATACCACGCCTTGTTCGAAATACTATATAAAACGTTGTTCTAACTAACAGTCTGCCTGTTTTGTTGTGAATCCAACTTCCGCGATCCGACTCTCCGCCTTCCCCTTATCTTGTCTCCCACACAACGCGCGACTTATTGCGAAAACAATACTATAAAACGTTCCTTATTGTATTTCATTTCTTTTCTGGCATTACTGCGATTCGGCAATTTTTGTTGAGTTCAAGTTTCTCGGGTGACATCGGAACAAGGCAAGATAGTTGTAAAATATTTTTTTCAAAATGTAAAAATTAACACTATTACCTGTTATTTTTATTGTTTGTTACAGTTTGTAAGAGCAATATCAATTTCAATTCGATGAGAACTCAAACTCATGAAAGATGCGGCATCAGCACTTTTGTCAATGTTCTTGTGATTTGCAGAACGGCCATCATCTCACTCTTTATAGTCAAAAGCATTGCTGCAGAGCAGCCTAAATGGCAATTGGAGATGTTGCACTAAAAAGACCAATACTGAAGAGACCAACGAATAAATCTTGGAATATACACAGAAATCGACAATTAAATTTTTGATGAGAGCTGTGTAAGTAGCAATAATTGATCTAATAAGTAACAAAAGGAGAGAGCTCAATCTACTGTCTCACTGATTACCTCTCCCTCTCCCTCTTTTTTTCTCTTCTCCATCCCTACATCGCGATCGAACCGTGTGAGAATTCGGCGTTCATCGAATGTTACGTTGGCCAAATTAATTTCGCATTCATTTTCACAGTGTGTTGTTGGCTTTCACTTTGATTCACTCAAGGATGCGAATTCGTATTTCTTCATTTCCTACGCCTCGAGCGGTGAACGCGCTTCCACACACGCAAAGCAAAGGAGGTGCAGAGTCGAGCTAGAGTTCTTTCTTTCTCTCTCTCTTTCTCTCTCTCTCTCTCTCTCTTCTCCGTCTTCTCTCAACCTCTTCCTCTTTCCTTCTAGTCGTTTCACACTTATGTACTTTTGTTCAGCTTGTCGCGACTGAGTATTTCTGTGGTCCTGTGGTGCCCTTTACATAGTATAGACATGGTCCAACAAAGTAGCTTGTGAGTGGCACATAGTGGCAGTGAGTGAAAGAGAGAGAGAGAGAGAGAGAGAGAGAGAGAGAGAGAGAGAGAGAGTAAGTAAGTGGCCATAACAGCCCATCAGTCTGTTTCTTGCGTTCACTCTTTCTCCTTTTCTTTCTCTTATTCTCCCTCCTTGTTCACTCAAACATGAAAGTAGAAATCGTTATTGATTATTGTGTTCGGATGTTCTCACAGATATAATAATCAGGTCATCAGGTTTATACATTTTCATTGAAATTCTCCACCTTGAAGTGTACACTAACTCGTTATCACCCTCTTTTCTCTCTTTCTTCGACCTCCATTATTTTATAGTTCCATTTTTTCGATGATCAATCCCGTTGATCTGTTGTTCTCATGCGAGTGCGTCACTTCGAGATTGGATCTGCGAATGGAAATACTCTCGCCATGAGTGGAGGACAACACACTTTTATGACGAGAACTGAGAGGAAGTTCGCACCAAAACACAGTTTTTTTTTCTCGTTTTGTTGTTGTATTCTTTGTCGTGGTGACACAACAACAAATGAATGAACAAGATAAAATCCCCCGTTCCTTCGTTCGTATCGTAGATAGCAGGTTGAGTGTTCACCTAATTGAAAGTTATGTAGTCTCGCCCCCTCTTTCTGAGACTAAGAGGTGTATTCCGTTCTATCCCTATTTCTACTACGATTCTCAACCTCTTTTAAAGTGTAATTGTTTGGTGGCGATCTCTCTCTCTCTCTCTCTCTCTCTCTCTCTCTCTCTATCTCTCTCTCTCTCTCTCAAGCACTCTGAGTGAGCGTGAGTCAAGTAAACAGTACTAAGATTTGTTTTGCTTCTCATTTACACATCGAATATTCATTCAGGTTAGCCGGGTATCACACGCCATATTTTCTCTCTCATAATTTCGAATCGTGTATATACTTTTTTCAAAAGTCGTGAATTTTCAAAACTTTTTCTCTAAAAGTGATGTAGCCTTTGAAAGCAGCTGCCAGTTTTCTCAAAAAAAAAAGAATCAAATTAGTTTGTGAAAATGAAACTAATGATTAAAAATATAAAGAGACGTTACTTAGATTAACGAAACTTGTCAAAACTTTGTCTGTCTCTCTCTCTCTCTCTCTCTCTCTCTCTCTCTCTCGATATCTTGTATTATACTATTATACTCATCTCTTGTTGTCGGCAGCGGCAGTCTATAGTAAAATATGAGATTTCTAGCTTTCTATGATAGAACATGTGTCGATATGTGAAAGGCGGCTAGTGCACGTCTGATGATTCTTTCGATATGATAACACATGCATATACACTACGACGGATGTGGGCTTCCGGAGCTCCCTCTCTCTTCCTATCCCCCCTCTCTATCTCTCCCTCTCTCTCCCTCTTTCCTCCCCTTCCCCCTTCTCGATTTCTCTCCAACTTCCTCCTTTTGTCTCAATCAAAACAGACACATGTCCTTTGACACAGGGTTCCATTTCAGCGTATTTTTTATAAGAAGTTGTCTGTAAACATTGATAGGCAGATAGAGAGAAAGAGAGAGAGAGAGAGAAAAGGATAGTGAGAGAGAAGACTCATGCATACATTCTTGTCTCCGAACCACAGCCGCCCTACCTTATAAGCCTCATTTCTGTGACAGAGGGGCTTCGATCAGTGTGTGCCGTTCTCAGCTGTCCCACAATAACGCCTTCAAGAATAGCCATCGCGTTCCTATCAGCCACTTCCAGAGAAACACTCGCATTTATAGAAACAAGAAAAAGAAACCAGCTGGCTGTTTTTCTGTATGTTATAGCCATTAGTCTGGTATCGTGCTTCACTCGCACTCGAGCTCCACTTGTTGAGACAGGACCTTGCGCGTGCACCCGGTTCGGATTACTGTAGAGTGCGGGTTTCGCAGACGGATGTTTTCGAACTGTGTTGCTATGTGGAGTGTTGTATGTATGGCTAGTTTGGATTCTCGAGTATCTGCCCTCTTTTGCAGGCAGCTCCCTCTCGACTCTCAAGTGTCAAATTAGTCGTTTCTTCGAGCTCCTATCACTCCTTCCCTTCTCCACCTCCCTTCCTCCTCCCTCTTTTCTCATGACCACACCTACGTACCTGAAGATCATAATCTACATAATTTAGTTACACTGTTTGTTTTGTCTTAATTACTCACTGACTCTCATGCACGTTTCATAGCGACTACAGTAGTTCATCGGTTTGAGTGAGTGAGTGAATGAGAGAGAGAGAGAGAGAGAGAGAGAGAGACGGCGAAATTCCCATGTTTGTTTCTTATGTCTGGGTAGTTACATCATCCACAGTGTTTCGCTTTGTATTCGCAACGTGTTGTCTGTCTGGCGTTATCGTTTTAGTGAATCAGTTTCCTTATTTACCACTGACCCTCTTCTTCTATTATCACATGTTCACATCCAATGTGTTCGTGTTCCGTGTTCACATCATTTTCACAGCTGGTTTGTCGTTATTACACACATTTCCGCGTTTTGTTCTTGATTCATTAGTTGCAACTTTAATGTTCATGACTACGGGTTAATCAGGTGGCAAATTAGAAGCATTTCTTCGCGCACATGTTTTTGCATCCTTGTTTCTATTTCTAAGACTCTTCGTCCTAACTTCCGAGTTTGTCAGAATTCGCTTATTGTATTCTGCTCACTTCTTCCTACGTGTCTTGTTGTTTCACGTGTGAGACTGACTCATTACGTCTCTCTCAAATGGGGGAGAGTCGAGGGCAAGCCCATTCAACGGCTGCCCCTCCTCTCCCCCTCTCCCTCCCCCTCTCCCTCCCCCTCTCCCTCCCCCTCTCCCTCCCCCTTTCACTCCCTCTCTCCTTCCCTCTCTCCCTCTCCCTCTCTCTCCCCCCTCTCTCTCCCTCCCTCTCTCCCTCCCTCTCTCCCTTCTTCTTCTTCTTCTTCTCTCTCTCCCTCCCCCCCTCTCTCTCTCTCTCTCTCTCTCTCTCTCTCTCACTAATGTCTCTTTTGTAGATGCATACGGAATGTGGCCGCACCGCTTCTTTCATAGACCCCGAAAACCCCACTCACATGAAGCTCATCAATGCGCTACAAAACCTTCAGGAGTGAGTAACTTTGTAATTTCATGTTTTTTGTTAAACGTATAATTGTTGAATTCATAATTTCTCTAAATTCAGGCACTACTCCAAGGTGCATAAGCATCTGTCCATCTTCCTGTGTGTGTTTGGCATCCTCGCGAACATAGTCCACTATGTCATCCTCACTCGACCCACAATGTACAAGAGTACGGTAAACAGACTGGTGGGTTACTGTACTGAAAGTTTCCACAAGTTTGTTATTATGTTCACATCAAAACTAGATGAAATGTTGACACAATTCTAAGCGATCGCATTCTAATTCAAGCATTTCGAAACTACAAAATAGGACATTAAGTTTTAAATAGTTGCTTGTTTCACAAACAGATGATCAATAATGACGTCATAATTTTTAATAATGTTTCAGCTTTCATTAATGGCAATCTGCGATATTGTCACCATGTTCTCCTACTTGGTGTACATCATTCGGTTCGTTTACATGGTCGACCCAGAGAACCCGCCGTTCGGGTAAGCCACGCCCCTTCTGGCCCTGCCCCTCGAACGCTTATCGTACATAGATAGAAATTGATAGGGTAGTTGAATGATGAATAACATAAGCATATGTAGTGAGAGTTTGAAAGGGCATGCAGGTGGGAAAACACATGTGTGTTTGTTATTCGTTTTCGTGTTTTTTGTGATTTTACATTCATATGTAGAAAGTGCGTGAACGGCACCCGATACATGTTAGAAGGCCCTTACGTGCGACTTTTAGATGAATGATCTCAGAGGTTATTGTTAATTCATTAAGAACAAAAAGTTCCTCAAGGGTCAAACGTAGCGATAGTGAGTGAATCCCAACAAAGTCATCTATTTTTCGCACTTTTTTCGCAATGGGGATGACAAAAAATATCATTGCAGTGGACTAATATCAAATTGAAGTTGGTCTCCCACCATGAAAAACTACCATTATTAGTGTACTCTTTTTATGGGCGTCTTTAAGTTTAAGATTAGTATACATACATACCAAAGATAATCAATAATCAATAACTACTCCCGTCGTTTCAGCTATCCTTTTCTCTGGATCGTCTTTCTGATGGGACATGTGATCTGTTCGATCGCACTACACACCATCTCACTCTACCTCTCCGTCGCCACTGCTTTCATTCGGTTCCAGGTAGGCAGGTGTCCCCCCTCTCTCTCTCATTTTACAAACTTTCTTTCTCTCTATTTTGTCGTGTGAATGTGTTCAAGTAACGTCAGTGTGAGTGTGACTCACTCTCAAGTTTTTTCATCAGACATTCCGTTTCCCGTGGCTCTCCAATAAATGTCGAATTAAGCTGACTAAAGACACTAAAGCCACTCAATAAAACTTTCTAATTTAGGCAATCAACCGACTCAGTAGCCGACTATTGAAGGCCGAGTTCGCATGGTGATTTAATTACACAGTTCATGGAGTTATTGATCGATTTCCAGGAAGATCTTCATGGGAGTGACGTGTTTCATCGCTCTTCTCTCGATTCCCACTTTTGTGGTGCACGAAATTATTCCGGGAAATTTGAACGGAGACGGAAATCGGGAGTATACGGTAGGAACATTTTTTATTTGTTATACACGTGTTTTCGCACTTCCAGGAAAAAAGTATTCATAGAAAGAGTAGAGTTGAATTACTGAAAAAAGTTAGTAGTTTGGACAATGAACATAAATATAAATATGTGCATTCACTTGATGTTTCATTCAGCCGTTTCATTCTGTTTCATTCAGCCGTGTAATTGTTAGTTGTAGTGAAATGGGAAATGGGAGACTACTGTATGCATATATCAAATATGGGCGTTAGAAATAAGCCATGAGCGCTTGATTTATACATAATTTTGTGAGTCATGCTAATTTCAGGTTGGCTTGCCTCGTGCGACTTCCACTTCTTGTACGATGTTCATCCTCAATCTTTGGACGACTGGATTCTTCTTCAAGGTGAATATCTAATAAAACAAAACATCGAAACGCGCTGTTTTTTTTTTAGAATTTTGATTCTAAAATAAACAGTTATTTTTTTTTAAAAGAAAACTGTTTGAACAAAGTGCTTGAAAATAAGAAACTATAATTCAGTGCAGTACCACGTTATGACAAAATTTTATCTTATTCAAAACAACAGTTTTCTAAGACGAGTTTGCAAGCTGTAAGTACGTCTGACAGATGTATAGAGATGTAAAGAGATGTATAGAAACTTTGAGAGACGTATAGAGACTAGAGATAACAACATATATAACAACATAGTATTCTGTACTTCTAGACAACTTCACAGAGACGTGTTTCAAGAAATACTATGTTTGAAATATGAGGTGCTCATCGAACAATCACTAGCACTCCTTTTTTGTTAATATTTTTATTTATTAACAAATTAAAATCAGCCTCTATTGTGAAGAGACAGATACAGGGAAAGCCCATATGCACTCTATTGTTGTAGTGCATACTGATGTTTTTTCCGACAAATCACAAATTAGATGCTCTCTGATTTGTACTAAACTTCTAGGGTATACATTTTAACGACGCTCGATTGAACATTATTAGAATAGTTGTTCTCGATTTATTTCTGGCAGTACCTCATTATTCACACACAAACAAGGGAATTTGCCTAATTCACATAAATATAGAAGTATTTCAGGTTCTTCCATGCATTCTCCTCATTTTCTTCACGATTGCACTCATCTACAAGCTCCACCAAAACAGAATCAGCCACGAGAAAATTGCGAGCAAGGTTTGTTCATAATAAACATTGTAAAGTTATGTTTTTTTCAAACTTCCTAATTTTAAATGATTATTAATGTTTCAGGGTTCGATTCAAATGCGAGGCGCACAATCAGATAGAACAACCATTCTACTCATTCTCCTTCTTATTGTGTTCATTGGAACTGAACTGCCACAGGGTGAGTATACTGTACACCAGCACCAGACACCACATATTTAAAAAATCGATTCAATTGTACATTCTAGGAATTCTCGCGATCCTCAACGCTCTCTTTCCCAATGACATTCACAACTACATCTACACAGCTGTGGGAGAGGTGAGCGATCAATCAATCAATACTTATTATTCAATCGATATTCCAGGTGCTGGACCTGCTTTCGCTCGTCAATGGCAACGTGTGTTTCATCCTCTACCCAGCCATCTCCAGTCAGTACAGAGAGACGTTCAGTCTGCTCGTTGCCCGTATGCAACACAACAGCGGCGACGACACGTGAGTACGCCCCGCCCCCTTCAGCCACGCCCCCTTTGCTTTCAGTGGTTGCTTCTCTCTTTTCGCCAAGATGAGGCGGCGCTATCGTCAGCTGGACACGGAGCCTGTCTGTGTCACTGACCCCAAGAGAATGGGAAAAGTCACGCTGTGAAGTGTGATCAAAACGTATCCTGCATTTTCTGCAAACGTGTCGTCTTTCGGCTGCTCCCCCGGATCTCATTTCTCATGCTCTTTTCGATACGGGCTACGATTCACGGGGCTGTTGAATTGGGTTTGGTATATACATATATATAAAATGCGTGATTAGCGTATTGTTTGTTTCCTCATCGTATCTCTGGTTTCACAGATTGTGTAAGTTATACTGTTGTCATAATATTTTGATATTGTGCGATAAATGACTGTTTGACAGCAGACGGTAACTAACATGCACTACTTCAAAACAATCCGAATTAAGTTGTTCTATTTCACTTTGAGTTTTTGAAACGTAAGTATCGTGGCAGACCGCATACTCTATATCGGAAAAAAGACGGTCTGGAAACTTGGCTGGATTCCTCTCACCGTATATGCTACTCATTTCTCCGCAGCCAACCGCTGCGGAGAAATGCGTAGCATTTTGCGAGCTTCACTTTCTCCGCCGAAAACGAGTTCCAAATCGTTGCTGTACTATTTTTTTTGATTCGTGTCATAACCACTTATGATTAATGTATTTATTCATTCATCACAACCAAGAAGCTAAATGATGATTTTATCCGCAAGACGATTTCACAAACACGACGAAGCAACCCGTAATCATGGAAACAAATAAAGTATGGTACGTTTTAAATTACTAGATTATATATAGTAATTCATCGCACTCCGCGGGTAGATTGAAGACTAGCGCCTTCCATTGCACTCAAACTGTTCTCCTCCACAACCTGAACATGGCAAAAAAGGCAATAACAAGAGAGAATTATAGAGTGTGCGTACCTTGAGCTTTCTTCCCATTGATGGATAGAGTCCCGAGAATCGTTCCCCAAACGTCGTCTCGAGTTGAGATGCCTTCTCCGATCTAGAAAATTTGAAATGCAACATTATTTGGTTTTCATTTTTCATCGTTATAGTAACATAAAAAAGTAGAAGATTGAGTGTGTAACGTCTTTCGAGTTTAGTTCAGATCTTCTAGGTTCATTAGGTTTTTTTTTGTGTTTTTGTGTTGTTTCAAAAAATTGCGTTGAACGCATTAAAAAACTAAAATTGAAAACAAAACTCACGTTCTGATGAGCATCATCAAGAAAGTCTGCCGATATTTACTGCACAGGAAGCAGTATCTGAATTAAAATATTTATTGTAAGTCAATGTTGCTAAGTGATAAATAATTCAGTAAACAAACAAACAAACTTACGCAATGAATCCAACGTAACAGTTGATAAGTGAAAGTA
Source organism: Rhabditoides inermis (assembly GCA_963966185.1). NCBI lineage: Eukaryota > Metazoa > Nematoda > Chromadorea > Rhabditida > Rhabditidae > Rhabditoides > Rhabditoides inermis. The sequence goes on along the minus strand of CAWZYM010000301.1, from coordinate 1,085,979 downwards.
GATCGAGAAGATTTCCGAAATCGCGGTAGATAATCTAAAATGTATAAAGTGAATGTTTTAATTATAATGTTTTCATCATGCACATTTACATTTGTACTAACTTGATATCTATAGCTTTTATTGTTTTTAGTGCTTCCACTTGTTGTGGATGAGTTGAATAATACAAAGGAATGTACCTCGTAAACATCATTTGTGTAGATTCCGTTCAAGACCGATATCACTCCTTGGGGTAGCTCCGTGAACTGAAACAAGATATAGGTGATCAGTAAATCCTATTTCAATTCACCAGTTCGTATGTACTTCACTAGAACCTTCACAATTTCAAGCCCTTGCATACATGTGTGAAACTTGTGAGATACATGGGAAATCAAATAAGTATGCAGGAATGTACTCTTCTGCTTTTCGAGAAGAAGTTTACTTCGAAAACGTGCAAATGTCAAGTAAACGTGAGTTCATCGACCCTCGCGGGTCTCGTTTTATACTGCGTGAGAGAAAGACCAGTCACTCGTCCAGTGTTGCCTATCCAATGGCCGTAATTAAACCCGGTCATTCCGGTTTTGTTTTTGTTGTGGTTCGAAAGCAATGGAGCCATTTCCGGGAATTACGATTCCATTAGTAGTACTACATATTCGTAATTTGCATATTTGAATAGGATGTCTATAGTAAAGAACCATGCTTGATTGCATGCTTAATTGTTTTTGTAATTGTAAGTAGCAAAATGTCACTTACCACAAAGGTTGTTAGCATGACAATTAGTGTGAGAGTAGTGCGGTCGAAATTCTGCTGTCGTTTCTGGAAAAGTGAATTGAAATAAAATACATGAGAAATTAACAAATAATTTTCAAAATTTATTGAACTCGCTGTTATCTCACACTTGCGATCACTTTCTTTTTCACACATCAATCATCTATTATACGCAATGATGTAAATTTGTATTGACACTGTTGAAATATAAATGGTCATCTACCGTATTTTCAAATACGACTCTTCACCGTGGGAAATTGCAAACCCATTTGTACTTGAAAACAACAACACGTCACTTCTAAAACGGAAGCGTAATGGCTTGACCTAATTGAGAACAAGACAACTTTAATATAGAATTTTATTAAAGGAACAGTGGCGACCTATTTCTGCCACAACCTGCCACAACTCCTCATTTTCACGCGAGCAAAACATTTGGCGGTGACCGGAATCGAACCCTCGAACCCGCGAAGCACGAGGGTCGCAACGCAGCGCACATGCACTGAGCCAGGAAGCAAATGAAGGGGCAATTTGCGGTTATGTCTCCGACCCCAACGTGCAGTATTGAAGCGTTGGCGAATAATTCAAATTTTCGTCTGCATCCTTGGCAGTGGCAGATTCGAAAGTAACGCAGAATCGACATCCTTTCGCAAAAATTGCAAATGTGTTAGGTTTATATAATTTTCAATAATACTCCGAGTCAAAATAAGTCGCCAATGTTCCTTTAAATGACTCCTTTCTAATAGACAGTTATGATTCTCACCTTATTGTTATTGTAGAGAAGCTGAATCCTTTTGTCATTGTTTTTCTTGAGCAGAATCATCAGAAAAGTGGTGAAAAAACAGAGTAGAATACAGGGTACAACCTAAAAATAACAGTGGAACGATTACTTATTACTTTATTTATTCATTAAAAACTCATAGCGTCATAACTTCATGAAAGCTTGTTTATGTGCATGATTGAATATGCACACATATACATACACTACTCGCCACATGGAATAGCAAAAGTGTGGGCCCGGGTGCCCCCGGTGTGGGCCCGAGTGGGCCCGCGCCCCGTATTCGATCATATCGAAATATTTTCTCATGAAATTCTGTATACAGTATGAGAAAAGCATTCCGCATCGATCTGAATTTACAGAATTTAGATTTTTTCGGGCTCACACCCTGTGGGACCGGCGGTCCAACTGAGTGTCCCCGTGTGGGACCGTGTCGGCCCGAACACTATATCTTCCTATTTTACTATTTTCATCAACAAACATTACTAACGTAATCCTCATAGTGTAATTAGCCTGGAAACATGTTTTGAGCGAAAAATAAATTATGTTTCACTCATCATGACATCATGAGTTGACGTCACTTTGCCGTTTCGACAGGTCACATTTTTCCGATTTTGATAAGAATAACTGCATCAGAGTTTTATTATTTTGTTTGTGAGCTACATTTGGAGACAGAATTTCTTATTTGAATTGCATATATGATTGGTCCCCCGGTAAAACGAAGTTCGTTTAGTGCATCCAGTCCCCCCTATTGTCATCCAATCGCATATGGCTACTCTGCCTTGAGCGGTTACAGTCTGCTGCGCCTGCTGGTGTCACTAGGTCAACTTCTGAAAAGACACTCGGAATGTCAGAATGCACTTTTGATAAAATACAAATATTATAATCGATTGTGTCTCGTTTTCCGAATCAGGAATATACCATGTTTCATAGGGTTCCGATGAAGTTCACTATATTCCGTTCACTACCCGCGCCATCATACACAGTACTCACGTGACAGGGTGTGAGCCCGAAAAAAATCAAAATCAAAATTTCAATATTCTGTAAACGCAGATCGATGCAGAATGCTTTTCTCTTTATGTATACAAACATTCATGAGAAAACATTTCGATTTGATCGAATACGGGGCGCGGACCCACTCGGGCACACACCGGGGGCACCCGGGCCCACACTTTTGCTATTCCATGTGGCGAGTAGTGTACATACATATATAATTTTTTAAAACTTACCTTGAGTAGAATTCCAATCAACCAAAGATTCCACTTTAGAAAGCGACAGTCGTTGACGACTGCGAATTGCGAGAAGTCGACGGTGTACCTGAAAGGAGCACTGTATTATCAGACTATAATGCAGTCAAGTTACTGTATACTTACTTCTCCTGTCCTTCTATCATGACTGTAGTGACGTCATGAACGAGATACGTTGGCAGGCAGATCAGCGAAACCACGATCAAGATCCCCAGACAAACGTATCTGAAATTTATTCACGTTTTCCCCATAGAATACAAAAACAATCAGACTTCTATGCGTACCATGTTCGATCTATTATTTCATTCAGTCAAGCCATTGTCTGGTAATACACGTTCTATGGAATATTCTAGATGCGCTCACAAAACATCCCGAAAACGCTGTGGCGATTAATTTCCGGGATTGAATGCGCCTCGAGTGAAATACACAGTGACAGAGGTTTGTACTGAACAATCTGTTAAACTAGAGTACATCGACGTATTCTCACATGTACAGGAAAGAAATTTGCGTTCCTGTATGCCCTTTGGAAATATATATACGCCAATTGCAGGGTTTATAGAGGTGGCAGTAGGTTTCATGACGTTCCTTATAGTCTTATGAACCCCTTTAACATCTATAAAAACCTTAATTCTCAATATGAGTGTTCTTTGAACCAACTGTTTAATTATGGAATTATGTTCCGCGTTCGAAAATGGCGTCCCTTACTCTCTTACAAGAAAACAAAATCGTGAGATTGAGAAAACACACACTCCGGGAACTGTGATCGGCTATGAAAAGAAATGCCAGACCTTCAGTCACTCTTAGTATTCCCCTTCGCAGAAACATAGACACACAGACAAGCTAACCGTCTCACAACTTGATCTCAAAACAATAGAGCTCTTAACCCCGGCATAATCCATGGCTACATATACAGTAAACTCACTCAGAGTTCAGAGTACATTACTACAGTACGAGATGACTCACCCGGACACATTAGGCTTGAGCCATACGGAGTGTGGTGTGCGCATGGCTTTCCATCGGACGAAAGCCATGGTGACGGAGAGATAGAGGGCGGACGAGTGGAGACAGATGGACAGTGTGGCATGCAGGCGGAGGAACGACGCCCAGTTGTAGCTGAAACACACGAGAATAATCAGAGTTGGCCTTGGCTCTCTCGTAGACGACACACTTTCTGGATGCGAGGTTAGCTCCTTACATCCACTCTTTGCTGTTTTTCATCGTTGTTGCTCCGAGGTACTGTATGTATTTATAATTTATTAGATTTGTTTTTACAAGAACAGTGTTAATAGTTTACGCCGAACACCGCAGCAGAATAAGATTGCGTGAATTCTATTACTATTAGTGAGGAAGTTTCATATCGTACAGGTATGGCGGCGAAATTGTATTTTGGATACTACATAACCAAACACCAAACTCCGAGCATTTTCAAGATCGGTTTCGTTTTCACTTTCTCACAGCCTCAGTGGCTCTTTCTCCTTCTCTCTGCCGTTCTCTCTCTCCCTCCCCCCCCCTCTCTCTCTCTCTCTCTCCCTCTCTCTCTCTCTCTCTCTCTCTCTCTCTCGTTGCATCATCTCTTCATCTCCTTCCAAGCATTTGAATGCCGTGGGATGGTGCATAGACTAGAACCCTCAACTTCCTCGATAGCCTTAAGGCAAATTCGCATTTCGCCTCCAAGGGTGGTTCCCACTCTCCTTGAGAGAGAGAAAGAGAGAGAGAGAGAGAGAGAGAGAGAGAGAGAGAGAGATGGCAACGACGACCTCTCATCTAGATTCGAGTGCGGGCGGGCATAATGCCGCGAGCGCCGTGCGAATTCGAAAAGTCCCTTAGTGCTTCTCCCTCGCACCTGCTCCTCCCAATCCCCCTGCTCCATCACTCCTCCTCCTCCTCCTCCTCCTCCTCCCTTATGACTGCTCTATCTCCCTCTCACCAAAGAAGCCAAGAATGAAAGCAAAACACGCTCGCAAAGTCCCCCGGGCAGTTCACTTTGGCAAATTGAAATGAGAAGAAAACAACGATAAAACACACGCGGTTTTCGTAGACCAAACAAAAGAGTAGAAAACACAGAGTTGCAAATGATGCGTTGGCGTCTGTGTGAACAACGCAGCTCAAGGGATCAATCCGTCAATTGAAACAAAGAGGAGGGGGGGAGGGAGAGAGGGAGAAAGATTGGGGGAGATACTTACTTGAATCCCATCTCTCCGGTCCATCGTCGCACGATCACAAATCGCAGAATGTAGAGGAAGTAGCTGCTCATAGTGAGAACATCGCAGACGGCAACCCAAACCAGGATCCTGGAATAGTAGTTATGCTAATTTTACCTCCAGAATTTATTTCTACCAGTTAGTATGCTTTTGTTTTTCTTTTCTTTCTCCCAGACGGAAAAACGCATTGAAAATGAGGATGCGCATATTCATGTCGTTTTTGTATTTGTTTTGCATCGGTGTCTGTAAGCGAACAAACAAAGCTGTTTGATATTCTTATCATGAAATCATATTTGGAAATCGAAGTTTCCTTTTGTATGGGAATTTGACCATTTGACATTTGATGTATGTTTGCACATAGTAATAAGTAATGATCGGTGGCGTGAAGAAGAAAAAAAAGGCAAGATTCCCACGCAGTATTCTCATGCTCACTCGAAACTTCCTTACATGACGATGACACACTCTAGAACGTTCCACTCTCCAATTCCAATATACGATACATATTAATAAAAGAGTATTTGTGTAGTAAGTATAAGAAACCCCGCAACCCACATCGTGAGCACTTTTTGCAATCTGAAAATATCTAACATACGTGTACATACATATTGAGTTTGAGTGCACCCTTATAGAATGGCTAGCATACTGACTTTGTTAGGCAACAGCCCTCATATCGGCAGCATGACCATTTCTCTCTCTCTTTCTCTCTCTCTCTCTCTCTCTCTCCCTCTCTCTTACCTGTTCACAGGACTCCTTGCCATTCGGGGTCTTGTGAGGACAAGTAAGTGAAGGAAGTTTAGGAGCATTCCCACAGGGCACATCACCGCACACACCCATGGATGGATCAGGTTGTACTGGCTGAAACGTATCCACGTGAAACGTACTAGGAAACGTGTGAGTCAAGATACATTGACTGGTATTTGTTCAGGTTACACTTGTGTCACGCGTGAAACGAATGCGACAATTGGATGTTTTTCTCTTACTATTTGGTCTCTCTAGCATAGTAAGTTGTTTTACTATAGTTCTTTTCTTTTATCGAACTCTTTGACATCTTGTCCCGGGAGATATATCTCGCGTGTGATTTGTGATTTCTCAGCAAACTGTCCTTAGGGAATCTCACTCTATCTTCTCTCTCTCTCTCTCTCTCTCTCTCTCTCTCTTTCTCTCTTTCTCTCTTTCTCTCTTTCTCTCTCTCTCTCTCTCTCTCTCTCTCTCTATCTATCTATCTATCTAATCGGATCAACAGGTGTCGGGAGGAACGAGGTAAACAGCGAAACGAATCGTGTAACCTCTCTGAGGTACAATGCTCTATCATGTGAGCAGTTGTAATTTGTAATGAATATAGCCCGCAAACAAGTTAGCGTACTAGTTTGATAACTGATATCATTTGTGCGAAACATTACATAAGTTTTCTTAACATGGAGAAATAAAACAAAACTCACTGTGCCATATCTCTGAACAGCTCGAATAGAGCAGTAATGGAGGAGGAATTGCGGTCGAACAACACTGGGTCATTGCTACACCGACCAGTGCTCATCTGGAAAAAGGCATTTTATTATAATAATTATTTATTTAAGTTGTTCGTACAACACAAAGAAAAAAATGTACAAAGGGGCCACTATGTTAACACATTTTGATGAAACGATACAATGATGCGTGCACTTCCTATAAAGCACGCACTGTTCCTGTTCTCATCTGACATGTAAATCTGTTCAGATGAGGCGTTTGTATGAATATCATCGGAAGACAGACATCAAGGAAGATCACGACACACGAATTGTAATTATTGGCACCCAAGAGATGAGAAGGGGATAGAGGTACGTACGTGAAGGATTATCCTCGAGCTCATATTAGAGGTAAGAGGTTAAGTTCTACAAAGATCGTATATTGTGTTAAGTTTAAGTCCTTTTAGGTATTTTTTTAAACCTTCAACGTTTTGCAAGTAATACTATATTTGCGGCAAATAATGCACGTTTTGCGCGGGCAAAAAATGTGACTGAATGGAGATTAGTATACCAGGAGTTCAGAACGTTACAAAATCACGTAGAGGAATCGAAGACCACTCATGAGATGAATATCAAACTGACAGACACTGCGAAATGAACAATACACGTTGCAATTTTCCTTCCTGTCATTCGATACGCTCTTACGTGCTGTATTAAATGAAAACACACTATGAACTATGAGGATGTTGCGGGAAGAGCTGGAAGTGTGTGTGTGTGTGTGTGAGAGAGAGGGGGGGGGGGGAGAGAGGGAGAGAGGGAGGGAGAGATGGAGGGAGAGAAAGAGGGAGAGAGAGGTGCGTGAAGTATGCGAGGATGCAATATACGAGGTCGTTTCATTTCAATACCAATACAACGTAGTACCGAATGCAATGGTGTTGTAGGTGTAGCAATGCAAGGATAAATTGCTGATGAGAACGTGAAAGTGTGCTCGAGCTTTAAGAAAAGAGTGAACTGTGAGCTTGGTATAGAATGTATGTAGCAGTGAAGAGATGAAAAAACATGTAGACGTATAAGGCTCTTTCTCTCTCTCTCTCTCTCTCTCTCTCTCTTTCTTCTCTTTTTTTCTCTCTCTCTCTCTTTCTCTCTCTCTCTCTCTCTCTCTCTTTCTTTCTTTCTTTCTTTCTTTCTCTCTCTTTCTCTCTCTCTCTTTCTCTCTCTCTCTCTTTCTTTCTCTTTCTCTCTCTCTCTCTCTCTCTCTCTCTCTCTCTCTCTCTTTCACCGAGTGAGTCACGAAAAAGAGCTGCACGAAAAGAAGCAGACATGTAGAATACGAATGTAGTTGAGTCGAATAGAAGAGCGCAGAAACGTCTTCTAAGTTCACTCCACTTGATTTGACGGGAGAGCGGGGGGAGAGAGAATAGAATGAGGTTACCCGTGGGAAGGGGCGGGGCTTAGCCCTGCTGTCACAGGGAGGTCGAAGGGAATAGAGAGGTAACTATATGTAGCACACTTATCACCCCCGATGTGATAGGATAATATGATAACGATAAACGATAAGGCACAGGAAAATTAGGGGAATTACTTGCGAATAACACAGAGCTGAAGGTAATGCCATGCAGTGTAATAATGATAGAGCCGCTTGATTGAGGCGGCGACATGATGTAAGTCAGTGAAAAAAGGGGGCAAGCAAAGCGCGTTGAAGGGTTAATGATAGGGGAAGGAGTGATAAAACGCGAGTGGGAGAGAGGAGAGAGGGCGAAGAGAATGATGTACCCCTTTTCTCACCATCGTCACCTCTCGTGGTCAATTGAAGGCGGGTGGAAATGCGTCGGTTGAAGAGGGGAGGGATCCGCCTGAAAAGAGGTTCGCTGCGAAAAACGGACATTGCGCGAATGGATGCGAAAGAGGCAATAGCCCCCTCGCAAGCGATCAAACAATGCAACGGACATCGAGACACGAGAGACTAGATACGTGCGGAGTCAAAGTTTTTTTTACTCTGTTACAACCCGACACTCTACAACACGCATACTTTATTACTTATGAGACTCTGATAAATAGGTGAACATCATTGATATAATAGGAGAAGGGTAGATCATCCGAGGGTGGAGTTGTTCCTTGGTAGATCGGCGGACTTGATCTGTCTGGCGAGTCCATAGGGAGTCATTCCTTTCTGAGAGGCGCACTTGTTCGTTCCGTACTGTAGGGGAATCACCATCTCACCCCGGCGAAGAATCGACTGAAACGAGCGATTATGCTAATGATCAAATTTTAGGTTGAAAACTCTTTTGGGAAGATTTTAATATTTTTAAACTAATACTTTTGAAGCCTTCCCGCGTTGGAGAAGATGAGGAGTGGGCAGATATTCTTTGATTTACTAGGATGGCAATTCTAGATACATAAATTAGTGAGTATTATCATAATTTCAGATATTTTTCAGGTGTTTCTCTAAATATATATTCTTGTATATACTGAATGTAGTTTCAGGTGTTTTGATAAATATATTTTAGTAACTTAATAACAACATTGAACAGGCAAAGATGAGATTAGATCAAATACTGAAATGAAGTTGCAAAACATAACATGTTTGCAAACTTGTGTAGTTTGCAAACACTCTAACCAAAGAAAGAGAGGCGTTCGGAGAATTAGATGAAACGAGCGAATGAGAATTATCGCCAAAGCCGAAATCTTATGTAGATTTACGCAAAGCAAAACATTTCCAGTCGTCTTAAGATTCAAAAATGAAGCATCAACATTTTTCTTTGCAGGATTGCAGGTTTCAAACGAGCAGAACTGGAAATAAAACAGACAAAAAACGTAATTGTATACAGGATTACCTATCATTTGTATTCTGCTGAAGAGCAAGAGTTCGATCGGAAAAATAAAAGATGTCACGCAACGAGTGGGTACATGACAGGAACAAAAATACGTGTATACATAAAACATAATGTAATGTGAGTATGAATGCCAGTGGTCACACGATACCCTGTAACCCTGTTATTCATCTTTATTGAAATAACAGGACCAGTCATCAAGAGAATATGGTTAGTGAACTGCGTACGTGTGATAGGCTGATAGGGAATATTCGGAATTTTCGAATATACGAAATGAAAGCGACCAGAGTGAGAATGAGACTACTGAAGTCCATTAATCGCTATCCATTTAAGTAGTCAAAAAAATGAAGAGAGACAGAGAGAAAGAGGGGGGGGGGAGAGAGAGATGTGGTCTTCGTTTTAGTAGTGTTTGTGTCAAACAGAGACCACAAAAGCTGGAGAAAAGTGTTTAATCGGGATCGGGATTTAGCGGTTTACAGCCGCGGTTGGTTCCATGATCTATGTGGTCTCTCTCTCTCTCTCTCTCTCTCTCTCTCTCTCTCTCTCTCTCTCTCTTCTCTGTGTCCCTTGACTCGTCGGAACCCTCGTTTTTGAATGGTTGTCTAGTGTTTCATCTGTACTTTGCTGAATCAGTTCGAGAAAAGGGTGCTCTAACTCAACTTCGAAAACCGGAGGGTAACGCTACCTTTAATTTCGATCCCGCGTTGATCTTTTTTCGTCAGTATGTCTAGTGAGGGACCAAGACGTCAGAAGAGAGGTAGAGAGAGAGAGAGACGCTTCCCAGCGGTGTTTTGTTACACGTGTCCAGGTAAGGGACACGAAATAGGAGCTGTCACTTTCTCGGATCCAGACAGACTGACGGGGGGTCTACATAGGTGTTCTTTTTCTGATTGCCTCTTTTCCGAGAGTTGTTTCTCGCTCGAGGAAGTGTTTGAGGGATTCTGTGACTCTGCACAAAAGAGGATTAACAAATAAACATCCCAGATGACTCAAAGCCACACCAAAGAGGGCGTATTTATGCGTGTCTCGAATACGAAACAGCGGTCAGATAGAGTGAAGACACGTGAGGCATCTTTGAACTATGCGCATAGGAGAGAAAGCGGTGAGGGTTGAAGGATGAGAGATTTCATATATATATGCACAAGTGCAAATTGCAAGTCGTTTTTGAGGGGACAACAAAATCATCCAGAATTATGGGATTATGGCCTATACAAAACGTTTTTTTGTCGTTGTACTAATCACGCGGGAAAATAAAACTTCCAGAAAATACAAAGTGAATAACCTTATTTAGAATTATGTGCATATACAAATGTGCACAAACCTTTCGAACAATATCACGTATATGATGTGCTTATGTCACGTATAATTGGGAGAATGATGCAATTTTAAATCAAATTGTATCTACTCAGAAATTCGTATAGTTATTAAATTTATCTTCTTGTTTGCTTTATTTACATTATTACAAAAATCCTTGGCTCATCCGAGGATTAACGTAATAATGGTTTATTCATAGGCGCAGACGAAACACAAAACACGAAATACAAACTGGTGCGGAATGTACAAAGGTTTAGTGTTTAGTCCCCGGATGGGTCCTTGGAGGGTATTGCTCCCTATAGCAAAGCCTCATCCGGTGGGTCTTTCGAGAATCTTCTTCCTTCTTCCTTGATTCGTCTTCGAACGCGTGAGCCATATGGACCACGTTGCCTCTAACGTCGAACGTTCTCGAACTTCTCTCGACCAATTGCATACTTGCTTACGGTTGATCCATTCGTCATCATCACGTTGCGAAATCCAAGAAATCCGTGAGTTACCCACTAGTGCACTCCCAACAGGCTTATTCGGCTCCTCCTTATCGTCTCACAGTGAACGGCCCCGGACATCGATCGATAACAGTGACGTACTTCTCTTCCGTTCGCGGGTGCCGCCGTCGCCCTTCAGTTCGATTTCGCTTTGTACCTTCTTTTCCTCCAATCGAGAATCCGCGCTTCGCCCTACTAGTGCACTCCCAACAGGCTTAATCGGCGTCGCCTTATCGTCTCACAGTGAACGGCCTCAATTCGAGAATCAGTTGATACTCCACAGAAACTCATCTCCGAGCGGCGGCGGCGGTGACTTTCATTGTCGTCGGGTGGTCATTCGAGGGAGCGCGGGAAGGGGCAACCGCTCGCGGGGACGGGAAAATGAGAAGTGAAAAACAAAAATCAAATGATGAAAATGAGTTATTAATTTAATTTAAATTTAATTTAATTTAAAATAGTTATTAAATTTATCTTCTTGTTTGCTTTATTTACATTATTACAAAAATCCTTGGCTCATCCGAGGATTAACGTACCGATTGTACGATGAGAAATTCGAAAACTGTTTCTCAAATTGCAAATCAACGAATGCATACTCACATCAGGAAAGTGTCTGGGGGCTCCAGGGGACAGCTTGACAACCCAGTCTGGAAAAGGAACCGACGCGCCCTTACACTGCGCCTGAAAATACATCAGTCATAACTAGAGATGGTACGGTTTACTAAAAACCAAGAGAATGTTCGACAATTTCCACTTTGTCGACTTTCACCAGGTAAGTAATTATTTTGATTATTTTTGATAAGTTAACAATCGTCGAGATTGTTTTTATATTCGAATTGTAAACAGTTTCCGGTTAACTGGTTTGGTTAACCGCTTCATCACCTTCACATCTCACTGCTCTCATGTATTGTGGCCAGTCTTACAGTACAATTCCTAAAAAGTCAAAAACCACTGAAATTTTTGAGAATTTTTAAAATTTCCAAAAAATCGTTCTAACTCCCTTCAGAGGCCGAATTTCGAGTTGCACCAAAAGAGAGAAGTGTAGTCCACACTGGTGCGGGTTGGATGGTTCGCTTTTTGTCAACATTGCAATGGTTCTAATAGGAGATATCCATATGCAACTCCAAGGAAAGAAATGACAGCTATCAGTCATGACTCATTTGCATAAAAACTCGGTCATTTGGCGGCAAACAGCGATTGCCCGGTGTCAAATGGAAAACGAGAAAGACGAAAACTCCGATTAGAACCATTACAATGTTGACAAAAAGTATACCATCCAACCCGCACCAGTATGGACTACACTTCTCTCTTTTGGTGCATCTCGAAATTCGGCCTCTGATCTGAACGGAGTTAGAACGATTTTTTGGAATTTTTTAAAATTCTCAAAATTTTCAGTGGTTTTTGACTTTTTAGGAATTGTACTGTACAAGCAAGCAGTTGTGACGAATGGTATGCACAACCATTCGTCACAACTGCTATTACATAACAAGTAACAGGTGAATCAGGTTATGATCATATCACCATATTCTCACGTTGTGTTTTGTGATTGTGAACATTAGCTGTTTATTGATACCACGACTCATGATATATTTGCATTCATTCTTCCCAGTATGAGAACATGGGCTTAACATTTGCTAAATTATTTGATATCTACCAATTTACTGTATGTTTTCCATGGTGTGTCAGAAAGGGTGCGAAAGAAGCACGTAACAATGACGTAAGTATTACTTAGTTTGAGTGTATTGAAATCAAGTATTTGATGATAGGCCAAGTCTCTCAACTCAAGCATTATATGATTATGAATAGAGGTTGGACTGCCCTTTGAATTTTTGCAACACATAGAGCATAGACGTTTTTTGTCTCATTACCGCTTATTATTACATAAGAAGTAGGAAGTAAGGGATACTGAGAATGATGGCGTTGGCAGGCTTCGGCATTCTCCGTCATGAATGACACGCGTCTGCAGATTACGGTACGTGTTGCCTGGCAGTCTCTCTCTCCCCTATCTATCACCTATCTCTCTCCCCCCTCCCCGTTCTCCCCCGCACTTCCTCTCACTTTCTCCCCAGGGATCATAGGTGAGAGATGCGAATAGAGATGCGTGTGGTTCTGGCGTGTTTTTGTTGTGGGTTGTTTTCTACATTTTCTCTCTGAAAGATGTTGAGGGTTCAACGCCAGTTGCGTACGTAGTCGAAGGTTAACCCTTTTTCCTTTTCGCAGACATTTTGGCATTTTGCTCTGGAGACATTTCTGTCTAGAACAGCTTATCTCTTTGCAACTCATCTGAAGACTGAACGGCATTTCATGCAAAGCTACACACTTCAAACACACTGCTCACACCAGGAAGATTCTGATATGTTCGAAAACTAGTATATTTCATAGAATATAGGTTTTAAATTTTAAACGTACCACAGCGGCAAGAGAGCGCAGACATTCGATCACCTGAAACAAAGACGCGATTAAAAAAACTTTTTGCATTCTTTTTTTAAATATGCTCCTATGCATTGTGAGCATCCCTACGCGTAATCAGAGACTTATACCGCTGCGGTAAAAATTACATGTATCTGAAATATATAACGCTATCGGTGTTTTTTATATCCGCTCATCAGGCTCAACAACAGACAATTTGCGATAATAAAAAAACGGTTGCCTATTCATCTGCAATTTGCTTTGCAGACATTTGGTTTGCAGAGCAGATTTGCCCTTGTGGAAAGAGAGTGACATAAAACAAAATAAAGAAATCATTCAATATATCAATGAATACCTTGTAGCACTGTTTGTTCTCGTATAGGTCGACGGTCTGGAAGCAGGAGATCTCCTTCACTCCGTATGCCTGATAGAGAAGGTAGAGAGAGAGAGAGAGAGAGAGAGAGAGAGGGGTGGGAGGAAGGGAGGAAGGGAGATGTGCCCGACCTTGCACGCCTCCAGGAACGTGGATATGTTCTCCATCTTATGGAATGGCATCTTCGGCCTCTGATGGAAGGATAGACGCGCCGGCGCAATCAGCTTGTTCATCAGCCTGCAACAGCACATGTCATCGGTAACTACTTGTTGGCATATTACTCAAAGATTTCACAGCTACATACTACATACTTGAGTTATGGGACCTATGTTTATATGAAAAGTGGATTCGTCAGTCGTGAACTATTGTAAATAGGATTGAACGTAGTGTACTTGTATCCGCATATAAAAGCCAGCAGCACGCAATTAGGAATACGTGCAGTTTCACAAAGTTCAATGTGTCAATAATACAGTACTGTACTGTGCACATCTACCGTAATCCGTATCACTCTCTCACATGCACAGGGCGACGCCGTCCTTCAGGGCGTCACACACGTCGGCGGCAGACTCGAAGGCAGACGGGTCTGCAACGGGAGGGGTGGGAGGGAGAAGGGGGTGGAGAGAGAGAGAGAGAGAAGGAGGGAGAAAGATGGAGAGGGAAAGAGAGAGAGAGAGAGAGGGAGAGAGAGAGGAAGGGTCTTGTCACCTACCCGACTCGAATGCGATCCCGTTGGCGGTCTCCATCCAGAAAAGCACCTCGAGAGCTTCGTCCAGCGAAAAACGCGCCTGGTTCTGAAACGAAAGACTCGTCAAGCTGTCTTCATTACTATTATCTAAGTATTATGAACTATGATCTACTTGAATCGGTGGAAGATTTTGTTTTTTAGGGAACGAATAAACAGTTAAATACGTTTCAACTATTCTTTGTAAGGGATCGTTTTCATGACATGGCAATAAAGGTTTGGCTATACGGTGAATATTTTAAAACATATGTAATTTGAGCATACGTACCTTTCTCTCCAGCTCCCTGCTGAGACCGTAGCTCGGACCGTGGTTGGACATACTGTATATAGAGGTACTGTACTTACAATCCAAAAATCCTACACTGAATACAATAATGGAATCACAAACAAATATGATACTTTCACTAAGGTTATGCAGATTCGAAATCAATCAATCGGGACTAATATAGACGGAATATAGGTGCGAGATGTGCAAACCTGGAATTGATGATGGATCAAGAGATATGGTCAGCGCTAGAGAGCGAGAACGCGCAGACGCGAGAGGGCGGCGAGAGAGTGCGCGAGGAAAGGAGACGCAGAGATGCGAGTGGTAACGGCACTGCGCGAGAGTGGCGCGAGTGAGTGTGGATATGCGAGAGAGGGAGGGGGTGGAAGGGATTGTGTCCGATTGAGTAATATTTGGAATCCGGGTTTGATGGTTTGGCGGGGGGTGCGGTGAGACAAGAGAGGGGGGAATGGAATGGAATGGGATCCACGGGGGATGTCCCTGTTTCAAGTTCGCAATTCGATTTCACATTCGACATTCACTTCATCACTCCAACACCGCTGATGGCATCTTTCTTTATCCACGAAACATTGACAATCGAAGACACGAATGTTCGGAAAGAGCTATAGGGCGCTACACGGGGTTACTGTAGTTGTTTACAAGTTTGTTACATCATATTTTCCACGCGTTTCTCATCATGAGATCGAAGTAGACTGTGTTATCGATCGATGCCGACACTCCAGCATAGTAGTTCAGAAACTCCTCCTTCGTCACCTTAAAGTTTATTTGTTTGTTTACTTGTTTGTTTGTTTCTTTATTAGTTTGTATGTTCACCTTTCCATCCACGTTTCCACCGATTTCAAACGATTTCAGGTACATGTCGAAGATCTAAACAATATGTTTTTTTTGAAAATATGTTGCGAGTTGTTAACTAGTTGAAAAGTGGAAAAGCAAGACAACGCTCGGACATTTTTCATACATTTTCCAAAAAAAAGAAAGAAATTTTGACTCGCAAATGACACAAATGATCAGATATTTCGATGTGTCTGTAGTCTGTACTGCAGAAACAATTATTCAAATTTCTGTGTGAAACGTTTTCCACACAACATCGAAACGTAACATACACACCTCCTTCTCGGTCTTCTCTCCGGAAAGGAACTTGGGGTGCTTATTGGCATTGTAGACACCCTTCATGTCATCGGCTGTTATGACCTGGAAGAGTAAACAAAACAATAAGTCAACAACAATGAAGAAATAGGGAGACAAAAAGGAAGAGAGAGAGAGAGAGAGAGAGAGAGAGAGAGAGAGAGAGAGAGAGAGAGCTCCACTCACCCCCTCTCCAGTCTTGTCCATTTTCGCGAATGCTTGGTTGATGAGTGCGACCCGCTTCTGAGACATCGGGGGCTGTAATCAGTACTTTATAAGGAAAAACATTGCGTCAAGCAATCAATCAAAGCATGCATTGCTATCGTTCTATTACCGACATGAAACGTATGTGTATGCTATTAAAACATACGATTCTAAAAGCGAAACTGACACTCTTTGTTATACGTTATGATCAAGGAAACAAGGGTTGTTTGCTACAGGTGCCAGATGATATGGAGAAAAGTTTTCGAATATATAATATTAAATATGTGAAACACAAGACATATTTACTCGAAGTGACTTCAGCAGCTCGTTGAATTCGATGGTTCCCGTGTTGTCGACGTCGATCTGAACAATACTCTCCCTTTCTTGATGATCTCCCTCCCTCCACTCTCTCTCTCTCTCTCTCTCTCTCTCTTCTCTCTCTCCTCTCTCTCTTTCTTTTCCCCTCTCTCACCTTCTTGAACCGTGTCTCCGCGTCTTTTTCGCTCAGCCCCACTTTGAAGTCATGGATTCCCTGGGAAATATAGATAACACACTACACAAAACACTAGTACTTGGTATTCTATGTTTCTCTCTGTGTACTATAAATGGATTCTTGATTCAGTAGTGAGTGTGTGATCATGTTTCACCTATTCTTCTTTGTCGCTGTCGTCTCTGCCACATTGGACCCGATGGAGCCAATGCCATACGGAGAGCAGCCCTACTACGACCATCCACCGAACCATCCCGAGTACCCTCCTCTCTATCCCGACTATCCCGACTACCCTACGGTGTATGGATCAGTTTCGGACGACTCGTCGGAGATGAGCCCCGATGAGCACATCGTCTACCTACTCTCCCTCCTCGGCACGTCTCCCAACAAGCTGCCACTCGAGCACACCACTTGGGAGGAGGACAGGGTGCTCGACAAGTACCTCTCCCAGTACTACTCCGCAAGAAAGCAGGTCGAAGACGTCGCTGTATTGCTC
Source organism: Rhabditoides inermis (assembly GCA_963966185.1). Lineage (NCBI taxonomy): Eukaryota > Metazoa > Nematoda > Chromadorea > Rhabditida > Rhabditidae > Rhabditoides > Rhabditoides inermis. The sequence continues at coordinate 1,068,818 of CAWZYM010000301.1, read as the reverse complement.
AAAGCGCACTGCGATAATCGAACGATTGTCGAAGAGTTCAAATCGCATGGGATGCCCAAGCCATACGTCTCCAAGACCGAGGTGAAGAAGTTAATCAGGGAGTATAATGAGGATAGCAGCGAGGAGCAGGCATCTGAAGAGTCGGAGGAGGAGTCGGAGGAGGAGGAGGAGGAGGAGGAGGATGACAAGTACACGTTCGCGAAGAAGTCGAAGGACGTGGCGCTGCGTTGGCTGCTGGCAGAGCATCTGACGGAAGCCACGGAACAGCTGGTGTCTCTCGCGCAGGAATATGCCAAGAAAGCAGAAGAGTACTGCTGATTATGAAGTGTACTGATGAAGAATATTCTCAAAAGTTTGGGTTCTGTATTGCGCCACTTTGCCTTCATGTTTTTTTTTCATGTGCGTGTGTTTTAAGCTTTCATCAAAACGAGCACGGAGTTTTGTTGAAGATAGAAGTTACTATATGGATTGCACATATTACTTTTTCTCTAGTACGATTATTTTACTCATTGGTATTCCGCACACACAGCCGCACACTTGTACAGTGCGCTCACTACGCTAACAAGCTATCAGCTGTACAAAAGCGCCTAGTAGTGGATGCGCTGTCAGTCCCCCATGCTGCTACTTTTCGTTCTCGTGGCGTCTGCCGCCGCCGCGCCGGTTCTCAGCCAAAACCACACTCCCTCGATCGACCTTACCCACAAAGTTCGCTGCTCGGCATGCACCGCCTTCGCGACCGCGTGGACACGCTGAGCGACGAGCAGGCGGCGGGGCTGGAGCTGACACTGCACGCCGCGTATGACGCCACCAGCGAGGTGCACGACGCGGTGCGCATCCGCGCCCGATTCTGCACCCACCCCTCCGCCGCCACGAAGACTGCGCCCGAGATGTTCGAGGAGATTGCTCGTCTGCAGAGGCCTTTCCACGCCCCGAACAAGGTGGACGAGGGGGCGTGGCTGGAGAGACTGGCGGCTGCCGGAACTGTGGAGGAGATGTTCATGCAGCTGGCTGTCCAGTGGGTCGACGAGGCCCAGCAGTGCAGGAACAACCACGGAAAACTGCTCTAATAAACAGTATCACTTCACAGATTTTCGTTTGTCTGATTAATAAACTGTTTTTGTATATTATTTAAATGGAAATAGCGCAGAGAGAGATTGACGACGTGAGTGATAAAGCCAATCATTAAGTCTAAGAGAGAGAGAGAGAGAGAGAGAGAGAGAGAGAGAGAGAGAGAGAGAGAGAGAGAGAGAGAGAGAGAGAGAGAGAGAGAGAGAGAGAGAGCGAGAGAGAGAGCGAGAGAGAGAGCGAGAGAGAGAGCGAGAGAGAGAGAGAGAGAGAGAGAGAGAGAGAGAGAGAGGGTGAGTGGCACTGATCAGTCAGAAAGAAGAGGAAGCGGTCGAGATCAAAACAGTGCGAGCAAGCAGTGATAGGTGGTCGCAGCTTTTTGTTTAGTGTAATGCCTTGAATTTTAGATTTATAAAGTGTTTCTACTGTGTACTTATGTGTGGGGAATGGATATGATACCTTCTTGAACTCTTCGAGATTCAGCTTCTTGTTCTCGTCGTCGTCCATAATACGGAACGAGCGAGAGAACCCCTGAAACCGATTACATAACTTATTTAACAATGCTAAAAATAAAACAATGATAGAAATATAAAAAAATACATGCCTTGTCATCGATGACATTTTCCCGAACAAAACTCTTGTGCCTCACCATGATTCCCGAATTTCCTCGGAGCAAAAGAGCACAGCGCAGTTTCACAAGCGGATCCTGAAGAGAATTGTGTTCATATTTGGCAGTATGTTCCTCATGTATTATGATGCGTTTATACGACAAGGACGTTCATAAGAAAAAAAAACACAACCCACATCGGTAGAGGACATTTCGTCCCGAATCTTCTTCTTGAATTCTTCGATCGTAACTGTCTCGTGCGCCATTTCTGAACGAAACAATGAAAATGTTAAATAACGATAGTAATAATAATTCTCGAAGGAATATACAGACATCTGTAATGCGAAAGCCTGCAGCCAGCATATCATATCATATTTTCAGTGGCGCTACTGTTTTCTGATTCTGCAAATGCAGTCGACTGTGAAAACAAATACAAAACATAGCTGCAGTGAAATGCAGTTGAGTTTTATCACCAATAACGACACATGAGAGTAACGTGTGATTACTTGTATGCAACTTAATGCGAGATAGATAGAGGTGAGCTTTGAAATGCCATAGAAACAGTTGGCTTCTGTGTGAGTACAATCGATAGCCACAGGCTGGCGCGCGACCGTTTTTACACAATTAAATGTAGGGTTGAGAGAGAGAGAGAGAGAGAGAGAGAGAGAGAGAGAGAACGTGTATTGTAGTTAGGTTGTCAGATAGAGCCAGCAATAGAGGATCTGAATACTAGCATGGAGCCATTCACGCAAGGATAGCTAGCGCTAGCAAATTGCTCCACTCGATATAGTGAATGGACTCGAGTTTATGAAAAGGAGCGACAAATGCATAACAACTACGTACACCAGCTTCGAACATGTACAAGCAAGTTTATTTTGTCAAATGGTATACGAAGGAGCGTTTTATTCGTGATGAGTTGAGAGTAGCGTAGCGTGGGCAGCGAGTTGTCCGCGGGTAGAGTGGAGGGAGAGAGCGAATCGCTCGCCCCACGCATTCTCCACCACTGGACAGCCATCCTGCACGGAGACAGCCTTGATCAGAGGAGACAGCAACACCTACATAGAAGAGGAGTCACGTTTGTACTGAATGTCCTCGCTTTTCCCCGGACGAAGCGCCTTGTGAAGTGATTTCCAGTGTTTCATATCTTTTGTAATCAATCTCTTGGAAACAAGATGCGCACCTCTCTGAGCGTCTTGGTGTCCTCGTCTCCCTCATAGTGGAGGACGTGTTTCCAGCAGTGCCACGACTGTCCGTCTGCCCCCAGGAGGAGTGTGCCCGGTATGGCTGCGGCTAGAGTGGCCGGACACACAGAGGCCACTGCCGCGCACACCGGCGCCACCGCCGACGCCGCCGCTGCCGACTTCACTGCACCTAGAGCATGCTTTGAATCCGGATGAGATGATTTGATATGACCCTTGGAAAAGTGAAAATAAATAATAATTGCTATAATTCGTTTACAATGGGCAAGCCCACATACCGATGGCGACTGTGGAGGCGGCGGTGGCTCCGGTGGCGGCTTCGACGATGGCCCCCATGGCAGTCGCCTGACCCACACTCGCCGCCATCAGGAGAGACACACTGCCATGGCTCGCCTGAACACTCCTCCCATCTTCTATCCCAAAGACACTTCCCATTTTATGTTATAGTAGAAACCATTTCTTTCCATTGCTATAGATTCGAGTTCGAGTGATTGTTATGCAAAAATGATTGGGATGAGTTGATGATAGACAACCGTTCACCTTGATCGCGTTGAATGCTCCGATGACTCCCCCGGTGAGAGCTGCCCAGGAGGCGGGGGCGGCCGGAAGCACTGCGCCCGATTGCAAAACCATCTGCGGCGATAGGACAATGCACACAGAGCAACAAGAGAGATATCACGCGGCATTTCGCAACCGATCGAGTGACTGACACACATGACAAAAACAACAGCGGACGACAGAGTTTATACGTGATAGCGACTGATAAACGATGAGTCACGCCGATAAACAAGGAACGCATATTGAACTCGATGAAGTAAAGCGTTATAAACAAAATAATATCATACAATATCAGTTGGAGCGCTGAGCGTGAGCGGCGATGGTCGGATCAGGAAGGCGGAGGAATTGGATGGAGAACATCTCACCCCACACGTTCTCGAGAGAAATCTACAAGAGACGGCTGAGACAGGAACGACTCGAACACCCACCTCTCCATGCTCTCCGTAGTGCACCTGCTTCACCCGCGCGTCAGCCACCACGTCCCTCAAAAGACGTCCACGCGACTTGTGCGTGCTCCGGTCGCGCACCACCGCCTTCCAGCAGTCCCACGTCGTCTCCACCGGGTCGTGTCCGAGCGCGATCCATCCGAGGGGCCCAGCGGCCAGGCCGCCGACGAGGCCGGAGGCTCCAGCGCTGGAGGCAGTGACGCCGGCGGCGGCGGTCCCGCCGACAACGGCGCCGGTCGCGCCGGCCGCGACGGAGCCGCCGGCGGCCGCGCCCGAGATGGCTCCGATGGCGCTGCCGGCCCCTATGCTGCCTGCCATGGCGGCCCCGGTGCCGGTCGCAGCCCCGATCACTCCCACGCCCCCGCCACTCGCAGCAGCCGCCGCCACTGCCGGAGCCGCAGCACCCGCAGTAGCTATCGTGACCACCACCGCTCCGGTAGCAACCACCATTCTGACTATGCAACAGTCAAAGGGCAAACAATTGAAACGGCAGATTAAACAACTCTGATTGGTCAAATGAATACATTTTATAGTTGTTATAAGAAACAAACAGAAAAGAAAGTTGGATTGCAAAATCGGCACGGATTGAGAAATCAGTTCAGGTCAACATGGGGAAATATTGAGAAATTGATAACATGTCTGTTTTTTCGATCATTTCTCAATGCTCATATTCCGAATGATGAGACGACACATACCCAATCCCCCATACCATACTCGCTCCCCGTTCCCACACCCGTTGGAGACGGCGGAGTGCGAAAGAGAATGAGGACAGAGAGTGCGCAGGCGAAGAGAGCACGCATAGATCAACAGACGATCGATAAATCGATAACACCGATAGAGACGCAGAGTGCTGTGAGCGAGGAGGCTGGCAGTTCGAATATGATAGAAAGGAGGGAAAGCGAGAGGGCAGATAGCACCTTGCACCCGACACAAAACACCACGTTGATAAGTGATAGCGCGGAATACTCGAACTCGCGGCCCGGCTGTAGTCACTGGCTGCCAGCTGGTGTGAGTGTGCGAGAGGAGAGAAACGGCGACCGATCTACCCACACTGACATACATACCCAATACGCATACCGCAGTGAGTGCGGCGGATGAATCGATCTATCGATCGATGATATACTGATGATCGATGAAGGAAACGATGATACTGAAAAGAACATAGAATTCGCGCCGACATACATGGAGTGCGAGACTGATACTAGTCAACAAAATGATATGACGTCACGCGCAGTGAGCGAGCTAGTGAGCACTCACGATACAAACGGCGAATTCGACGAGTACGTGATACAAACGGATACGACCAAGTCTGCGATGACCTGTCTCAAATATACTGAGGGAGTCAATTCGAAGCTGAGCAACCAGGCGATACACGCATATCTCCTCTCAAAATACCGTAACACCGATATGTTCGTGATCAATCCGGCCATAGTGCGCGGGATGGAGTGGAAATATAAAGGAAGTGAGATGAAGATACATCCATCCATGCAAAACGACAGATACACAAAAGTCGTACTACCATATTACGAGAAGGGACACTGGATGATGATAGTGGCTGATAAGTCACATGATAGAGCTACCGTATACGATCCGATGCAGCGGCGATCAATCGATAATCGATCGATGGACAAGCTGAGGCGTCTGTTCGGCAGAGAGCTACAGTATGCCGATCCGAATACATACAGTAAACAGGAGAGATGAGATGAACTGTGGATTGCGCGCTGTGATGATCCTGGAGCAAATAATCGATAATCGACCGCTCTTCCACTCAGTGGGCGATCTGGAGGAGTTGCGAAAAAGGATGAAAAGCACGATACATAATGAGGGGACGCGACACATTCCGAGACTCATGGACATAGATCTACAACACATGCAAATACACCCCGAACCTATCGCTGTGAGAGGGAGCTGGCATGAGAAACTCGGACAGGCGACGTGTTTCGAACAGATCGAATACGTTTCCGACTCGTTCGTGAAGTTCGCATACCTGATGAGGAAAGATAAGATAGCGGATGCGGTGAAATTGCTGAATGATGAGCTGCCATCACTCGAGTCACTCGCCGATAGACCGAAACATCCGAGAAAGAAACAGGCGAAAAGGGATATACCTCGCCGAGCGTACAAGGAGCTCCGGATACTGTATCGCGAGAATAAGGCGCTTGCGGTGAAACGTATACTGGGAGAGGAGTCGAAAGACTGCGAGATAGGAATAAATAAAGTCGAGAATCACTTCCGACGGATAACGGGCGCGCAGCCGTGTGACCGCGATGCGGTGCGACGACTTGCCGCCAACCTCCCCCATATGAACATCTCCGGCTCACTGCTCAGGAGGTTCGGACGACACGAAGTGATGAAAACTATAAAAAGGAAGCGTGATACGGCGGCCGGACCAGACGGAACAGTGTACAGCGACCTATTGAGCGCCGATCCGGATGGCAGCTTCCTCACTGAGCTCTTCAATAGATGCATGAGAGAGCAGCGGATTCCGAGCAGTTGGAAAGAGACCAACGTGACACTCATATACAAAAAGGAAGACGAGCTCGACATAGAGAACTGGAGACCGATAAGCCTGATGAAAACCGTCTATAAAATCTATACCACACTTCTGACTAACAGGATGAACGAGATAAAAGGACTGATCAGTGACTGCCAGAAAGGCTTCACGAACAGAGAGGGCACACTGGAGAACATTGCGCTTCTCCGCACACCGATACAACACGTCAAATCGATAAAAGGAGACATATGCGTCACGTGGCTAGATCTTGCCAACGCGTTTGGCAGCGTGCCACACGAGGCTATACACGAAGCCCTCAGGACGAGGCTATACACGAAGCCCTCATGCCCACAAAAGTTTCGCAACATTATAGAGGATCGATGGAGCGACGATGCGAGTGAACACAAAGACACACCAGACGAGAAGCATAGCGGTGGATGCGGGAGTGAAGCAGGGAGACCCCATATCACCCATCCTATTCAACATAGTGCTGGAGATGATCATTCGGGCGCACAAAAAGAGAGTGAGGCCGATGCAGATACTCGAAAAGGCTTCTCGCTGCTCGCTTTCGCAGACGATATGGCCGTAATAACCAAAAACCACTCGGATCTCCAATATCAACTCGATAGAATGGCTGAAGACGCGAAAAGTATACACCTGCTGTTCAAGCCATAATACGGAAGGGAAAAGTGGTTCAACGAGAGACCAAGATGTACAACGAATGCATAAATGTTCTCGGAGAAGGAGATAGCTACAAGTACCTAGGCGTGAATATAGGCTTCCGAGAGATGAACGAGCAGTCGGAGACGCTGCGACAGATGAATACGGATATGCGAAAGCTGGCAGCAGCGAGGGGATCGCTGAGTTGCGATCAGCTGAGAGATGCGATACGAACATTCGTCATGTCCAGGCTATACTATATTGCGATGAACGACAGATGCACTATGGCCAGTATAGACGAGATGGAAAAGACGCTCGCCAGTACCATATCACACATACAGAACGTCAAGTGCGGAGTGTCCAAGCCATACTTGTACTGCTCCAAGGGCTTCAACATGCAACACCCGAAAGATACCATGTACATTGGCTGCTTCACCACAACAATGAAGCTGCTCCGCTCAAAAGACGCCTACATATCGACAGTGTTCTGGAATCTTCTAGAATACATAGCTGTCGCGTGGATCGGACCGCAACAAGCGCATACATTGGACAAAAAGACGGTGTGTGCGAGATATCTGAATGACGAAAACGTTGGTTACCGTGGAATAACATACGGTGGACAGACCAATATGATGAGAAACTGCCGCGAGGCAACGCGACATATGAGACGCAAACTGCACTTGTTTGAAGTGAAATGGGACAACGATCAGCTGATAGAGATGCAGGCTACTCCCACGAGCAAGAAATCGATAACTTACTCGAATACGATGCACCTACTGAAGAGAAGGATGGCTGCGGCACTGGACGAGTGCAATATCGAACGGATGAGCACCGAATACACTGTGACCAGCAAACACTTTGATATGTTCATGCAGGATACGAGAAATGCGCGCATACTTCGAAACAAATCGCCTCATGCGACCGATAGTGCGATCGACTGGAGACATAGAGCTCTGCTCGATAATCTACCACTGAAGGGAGCGAGATTCATGATGCAAAACGCTTTGGCGGACCGCGTGTGCACAACATGCAACGAGAACCAGATAGAGACGCTTCCACATGTGCTCAACGAGTGCAAAGCTCACCTCACAATGGGAATGATGGACCGAAATAACAATATTCAGGATCTGATAGTGGCGGCTGCGGAAAAGAGTGCGGCAAACGAGAGTGCGTGGATAGAGACAGACACTCGCGATTCGATCAATGGCGGCAGTCTGCGGCCGGACATTGTGCTGAAACGAGAGGGCGAAAAAGAGGTGGTCATAGTGGATGTGCGCGTTTCATTCGGAAACGGGCTCGAGTCATTCGAGCGCGCCGCCGCTGAAAAGATTGCGAAATACACGGGAATAGCCGAAACGTATAGATAACTGGGATACAAAGTGTCTCTGCACCCATACTTGGTCAGTTCACTCGGCGACAACTGGAAGGGAAACGATGCAGCACTGACTGCACTCGGAATACCGAAGACTGACTGGAATTCGCTGATAGGACAGATACAGTGTGAGACGCTCGAATACTCGAAGGCGATATACAGTGCACGGACCAAACCTGCGACCAAAATCTTGAAATCGGCGAAAAAATTAGAGCACAGAGAAGCGAGAGAATCTAAAAATTTTGACATGGGAGGAAATGACAGGGTCAGAGGGAATGGGGCAGAGACGCAGAGGAAGAGAAGAGGGGCATGCGGCTGGCAGAATAATACAGTTGATAAAACGTTTCAGAGGTTATGGATTTTAATCAAAATAAACACAAAGGTGCATAAATGTTCCACAAACACCTCTGTATTGCATATACGTTGAACGGAGCGCTCACACCAGTATACGAAGCTGAATTTCGATCTAGATAGTTTTGAAGTATTATAGATGTTCTCATAAAAATATCGTGAGAGAATTCGTCGTGGCCGTAAAGAAGTCATCTGTGAGGTATCGTAGACCTTCAGTTCAATTTTTATGCGATTACATTGACAATGAAACCTAATATAGCCAAATAAAACTTCACGTTCACAAAATGAGTGCTATGAAGTAATTGTTGAATAAAAAAAGTATGAGATTGAAAATCAAAAATTTGGTACATACGGTGATAGTAAACTATCATAACTACCTTCCATAAAAATTTCAGCTCTCAATCTCTATCCAGGAACTAAGTAGAGTTCAAAACGTAACGTCGTACGCCGATCGCGAACAACATATCCACCATTACACGCAGAGCGATATATTCACAATATTCTCATGTTATTCAATGAAATTCATGTACACTAGAATTCGTATGAATGTATACAATAGTTTGGAACAGTCATTGTCCAGAAATACGTTTTACATAATGTATTTTAGTGAATTTCTCGATTTTAGAGAAGGCATGAATTACTTGTCAAACATATCGAAACTGAACAAAACTGCAACATACGAATGAAATATAGGGTTATGTCAGGCACATATCAAAAATTCAGATTGATACCTCTTCTCACAAACTAAGTAGAGTTAAAAACGTATGGCGACTTTCGAGCGCGCGCTCACCTCACTATACTCTGTGTGGTGATACCGAGAAATAGAGTGAATACAAAGTTTTTATGTCATACGTTGTTCACATATGTATGTAAGTACCCGACGTATATGTGTATGTCATACGTTTAGTTTTTCAATGTCGTGAAATACGTTTCACATGACGAATTGTCTAACCAATTATGTGCAAATTGAAGTGATCTGTTACGTACTATTAAAAGAGAAATTGGACGAAGTCACAACATACGAATTTAGTTAAAGGATTTGTCTAACACATATCAAAAATTCGGATCGATACCTCCTATCAGAAACTAAGTAGAGTTCAAAACGTATGGCGCACCAGCGCGCGCTCGCCCACAACAGTAGGGGAGAGCCGGCAGAATACGTTCATAATGTGAAATATCTATAGACTAGCGATATTTATACTAGATACAATATGTTACAATCCTGTTACCTTAAGAATATGTTTCACATAACGTATTTTCGCTTCTTTTTTATAGCAACCATGATCAAAATTTGATTATGAACAATAGGAAAAGCGAAAAGTGATGTATGAGATCATTCATGAAATATTTCACACTTTCAAACTGGTTCCACTTCTCTCAAACTTGCTCTCAATCCAAAACGTATCAGACTATTCACGCGAGTTCTCTATCCCTCCATCTCTCTCTCTCTCTCTCTCTCTCTCTCTCTCTCGCTCGCTCGCTTCTCATCGACGGTTGTCAGAGTCATAATTAGAGTTCGTCCTCAGTCTATACCCAATTATATTCATTTCATAACAATTTCACACAACCATTCGAGATCCAGGTCATCGTCTCCACCGTCTCACTTTCCTGTCCTTCCTCAGTGTCAGTTCCACCTCTCTCGTTTCTCTTCCTCCTCTGATCGAAACGTTCTAATCCGAAATGCGTTCTTCTGAGTTGTGAACACTTTCGAACACACTCCATGAAGCTATCAACATGCAACAGCTATCAACATTCCACCATGCCAATGTTCTTGCCGCCATCATGCACAAAAAGGCACCAAAATGGTCAAACACTTTATTACATCGTATTGTAACTAAATCATTACATATCGAATACATCAAATAAATAAAAAATTAAGAGAACAAGACAACCTACAGTTCTATCCCGCCTCTGCCCATCCACTCGGAAGTGCGTCCTGTAGGATCAAATTTGAATGACAAATCGTAATTTCGTAATCATACGCATGTGTAATAAACTGAGGATGTACTCTGGTTGTGTGTATACCTCGAGGAGCGAGTCGCGGTGGTTTCCTGTCCCTTCTTCCCTCTCTCTCCCTCGCTCTCTTCCTCCTCCGATGCGGAACGCGTCCTCGGTCTTCCTCTCCATCTCATCAGTCAGAGCGCTGCTATAATGTATGATTCATGAGACAATAACTATGATTCATGAGACAATAATGGGACAATAACCAATCAAGTAACACCAACCTTTTTTGCGCATTTCGGATAGCACATGTGGAAGTGCGATGTGCCCGGAACACGTTGGCCTATCACACTACACGGTTACAAGTAAACCGTAAACAACTCCAATAGATATCACATGGTCGTAGAACCATAACGCAGTCAAAACAAAACAACAACAACAACACAATTTCAATAATTTTGTTTATTTCAAGAACACGGAACGGAAATACTCGAACTTCACTTACCGTACTCAACGTATTTCACCCTCACCCCAATCGTCACTAGTTGAAGAATCTTCTCGCGATGGGCCGGGATAAGAGCCACCTGAAACGCACAGACTGGAGAGGCTGGCTTATAGTAGAGTAGTCAGGTCATAGGTCTGGTTCATGAACATGACCGACTCGGCGCCCAAGATGTGATAAGTGGAACTGAAATGGCGTACCTGTTAAGACGGTCGGACTTGGCTGGACGACCATTGCCATTGCAAACGTGCAGCGAAGCGCTGTCGACCCTATAACACCATTATAACAACATCACTTTACGATTAATTACGAGTCTCTTCACCCTAGTTCTGAGAATTTCAGTATGTACACGTACCAGGTCACAAGGATCGACTAACAAATAGTCTACAGAACCAACAATAAACATTGTTAAACCAACCTAGTTTAATGAGAACGATGGTGAGCACGCAAGTCACGACGCCTTGCCTTGCCGTTGTCCGCCTCCAGGAAGCGCAACCGCGGGGAACGACGTACGTGGGTGGGCAAATCAGTTGCCCGTAATAAAACCAGTGTCACCGGAACTGGACAGGTCAAATTTTAATTCAATTGTGAGATGTACTGCACTCGCAGATACTGTAGGCTACAGTATCCTCGCGTCAGCCGAGAGACCGGAAGAGGCGATTGTGCTTGAGTGAGTGATACCGGCTTTGCTTCCGGAATAAAAAGAAGTCATCCGCCGCTAATCACTAATTAGATAGTGCGGGAATTGGCTACCTACTGTATTCTGTCATCTGATTGAGTCGGGCGGGTGACCGGCAGTGAACTGGAATCGGAAACGACCAGCCGAAGCCTATTGTTGCTGCTGTGATCATTTCTCGTTATTGCAGAAAGAATTGTGTTTATTATAAACATCTCTTCCTGGTTGCTGTTCATTCAATACTCCCGTTCATTCTTTCAAAAGAAAAAAGAGAGGAGAGAGAGAGAGAAGAGACATAAGGCGATCAGTGGAGGGCGCAGACAGAGAGAGAACGCTTCTAGCAAGTGAACGTCGCTTCTAGCAAGTGAACGTCGTCCCAAAACATAAAAAGAGAGAAACTGCGTTCCCTTCTCCTCATTGCATCTCTCTCTCTCTTTCTCTCACTCTCTTTTTTTACTCTAGAAAGACCGAGACAGAGAGAACTACGACCGGGTCGTGATCAACCTAACTTTCTATTCTGCTACTTTCTTACTGCAAGACTTTTTACGAACACAAACGTGGTCCCACCACGATGTCCATTGCGTCTTACTCTGTTAATTGTAGAAAAAATAAACAAAAAAATTAGTCGAAAACGAATCACGTGCTATATGAGTTGAGCTCACGGGTTCAGATCCGTTTTACAGCAAGTTATTAGCACGTGTGATGTGTGATAACAAAAGTTCATGAAAGTGCAAGAGTGAGTAGCATGTCGTTCAGTGGCGACCGTTTCGCGACGAGTATAGATCACTCGTAGTCGTGGCATAGAAATGACAAAAATAAGAAGAAAAAAAAACGGTCGAATGTGACGTCACAGTCATGAGTTTTTGACAGAGATCGCAGTCTTGACTTGATGTTGAACAGTTTACGGAGCGATTGACGTAAATTGAAAAAAAAACGCTACCTTTTTTCTTTCATCCACGTCTTTTACGACACTACAGCGCCTCGCAAATCGTCAAGATGGAGACGTGGATTACTCATAAATGTCTTTTCTCGATGGCACTCAACTAAAACTCAGACTGCCTAGCAATATCCCCGCCACCCATCGCTTTGCCCCAAGTAAACGAAGAATAACACTTTGTGAAAAAAACATTGATGAGTGAAAATCAGTTATCACGTTTTCATTCACATGTTTTTATCATGATAAACTGCGGTGGTCATTGGAAACTATCGCGTCGATCACGGAACAATTTCGAGTTTTTCATTGTTCTTTTCGTACTGTTCAAACGTCAACGAGAAAGTTCGTGTCATTATCCCGAGATTGGAGATAAATGAGAAGAAAAAGAAGCAGCAGATCTACATTATATAATGCAACTTTTTCAAACTAAAATATTCAAATGATATAAAAGTGAGAAAAAGAGAGAAACTGCGTTCCTTTCTCTTCATTGCATCTCTCTCTCTCTCTCTCTCTCTCTCTCTCTCTCTCTCTCTCTCTCTCTTACTCTAGAAGGACCGAGACAGAGAGAGAGACAGAAAGATAGAGAGAGAAAGAGAGAGCGAGAGAGAGAGAGAGAGAGAGAGAGAGAGAGACTTAAAGGTACATTGGCGACTTATTTTTTAATTGGAATGTTCGAAAGAATCATATTAACCAAATCTCAATCGATCTGTGAGAAAGAACAACGATTATCCGTTGCTTCAAAATGTTGCGATGTTGCAACATTTTATTTCAAACTCAAAATTGGTCCCACCACGTTAATGAAACCTTCTTTTGAAATTGTCTAAACGTGGAAAAATTGTTTGTATTTTTATGTTGCAACACCAATTTTTTTACCAATTTGTCTGCGCAAACAGAACTTCAAAACTAGTTCTCATTGAAGAGAACGAAAGCGACCCCATCCTGAAGGTCAGGGAAAAATACATTGTCCGGATACATCCTTTAACACTGCCACTCTGCCACACGGTAAGTAAGGGCAGGTGAAACATTTCTAGCAACACTTTATTTTTATTTACAGATTCTGTAGCAACTACGCACAATAACAATGATATATAACGTGAATAATAATTAGGTAGTGGCAGATTTAAGTCGCCGCTGTGCCTTTCATCAAGAAAATATAGTATATAGACGCATAAATGAGAATCTGCTACTTCCTGTTTGTCACGTTGTCTTTTTGCGAAACAAAGAGGATGTTGTCGAGTCCCGGGTTCAGCACGCGCTGAATACACACACTCATCATAGACAACGTTGATTAAACATAGGTTCAGAGTTCAGAGCTTTCAGAAAATGTAATGATGTCTCAAGATTGAAAGTTCGAGAAAAAGATACTTACAGTTTTTTTCTTGAAATGCAAAGTTTCGCGATGAAATCATGTGTTTACGAAACTACTTTAATAAATACATGTGATCACCGATAGTAAGCCCGTGACCCGGTCTGCGCGCTCTATTTTCTTATTCTCTCTCCAACAGTGAGAAAAGAGACAGGTAGGCGGCGCATTTTCTGATCGTGATGCGCATTTATATGTTTTTTTCCAACAGTTATATCATTCAGTTTAGCGTGTCAATTACATACGGTTTCAGTGATGTTTGATTTTGTTATTGTTCGAACCTGCAATCGCAGTTATCAATGACAGATTCACAGTACTCAGTACTCTTTTGCAGATCTGGTCATCAGCAAATTACAACAGTGTTCTAAGTGACTGGCCATAATAACCGATAATCCAAAACAATAAGTAGCGCAAAATCAAACACTTTGCCGACGTGCGAAACTCTAAAGTACCTACAACGTCCTATGTTCTTCTTAAGGGAGGTTCTAAGATGCATTTTGTGCAAAACTTTACCCACCCCCACCCTTTCCGTCTAATTCTCTTCAGCGCCCCGTACTCTCTTGGGCAAAGTTTCAGGCGTGGGTAAAGTATGGTCAAAGTTTGGGCTCAGTTTCAAAACGTGGCCCCCAGTCCAACAGCGAGAAACTTGAGGCAAAAATGGAAAATTTACCCTTCTTCGACCCATAATTTGAGTCAAATTTCATCTTAGAACCTTCTTAATGAAAGTCTCTGATCTCAATAGAAAGTTAGCAGAACAACACAAAGACACAAAGTCAACCTGCTGTACCTGTACTCTTTGATTACAACCGACACCAACAACCGACACCCGGGAGGGCAGCAAACAAATGAAGAATCGTTCGATTTGGAGAAAACAGTCGTCTTTCGGAATGCACATGATTGCAAATGATAGCACCTAGTGCATCCGGAGATCCGGAGCAGCCGAGAGCCAGAGAGTGAATGACTATAAAACCAGGCGAATGGTGATCGTAGATAACACACAACAATGCTACGCTTCTGTCTCTACGCAGTCTTCGCCGGCGCAGCGATGGCCCACGTATACGGTGCGGTAAGTGACATAATTAACACAGAAAGAGAAAAGAAATGTGATTTGTGCTTCGGAGAGAATGAAGACAGCTCCAAAAAATGACCACTCACAGAAAAAGCTGCGCGCTGTGTGGTAGATGAGAAAACAGTGTGTCAGCTTGCGCCAATGCCCCGCAGAACCAGAGAGAAGGGATGGTTGAACAAGTTCTAAATGCATATGTACTTGCAGAGCAACGGCTACAATAGCGGTGGCGGTGGCCAGCAGCATCAACAGCAGGTGGCTGCCTCGTGCTCGTGTACGACCGAGTACCAGAACGGCTACTCGCGAGGCTACGCCGACGGCTGCCTTGCGGGCGCCAGGTGTGTAGCCCTCAGCCTATCCTTCCTATGTTTGCCCTTGTCCTTTTCAATTTGCTTTTTTCAAACAATTCATGTAACCGTAATCCATCCAAAATGTTCATATTGTTCACTGCTTTCTTCTTTCTTCTCATGTCACCGTTCTGATAGTCTATTTTTTTATCTCACTCTCATTCTCACTCACACTCAAATCCAACCAGCAGCAAACTAGCGGCTACTCCAACAACAACAACAACTACTACGACAGCTACGGGAGCTCTGGCTATAGCAGCTCGGGCTACGGGAACTCTGACTACAGCAACTCGGGGTACGGTAACTCGGGCTACGGTAGCTCGGGCTACGGTAGCTCGGGATATGGTGGTTCTGGCTACGGTAGCAACTACGGTGGTGGATACTAGAACGGGAATGGAGCGTCCGGCGGCGGCTTGTCCAGTCTGTTTGCGTAGACTGACCGATGTGAATCTGTACAGCTGTGTAATCGTGATGATTTTCGTGAGAATATTTATATCGCATATACAATGTTTTATTGTGTTTCTAGCAAGTAGTCCATGCTACTAAAAGATTTTGGTGAAGAGCAATCATGTTGGGAATAAAGATACATTTTAACAACAAAAAAAAACTTGTATTGTGAGTGATGCGATGATGAGTGAGCAGACGTTCGAAGACGACTGCGGGGAGGGGACGAGGAAAAACAACGGAGAACAATGACATCAAAAATTATAGTGAAATTCAATTCATACTTACGGAAGCTACTTTCTCATGACAGACCTGCAGTATGCCTCCGCAGTCACAAGAAAAGCGTTAGCACCGGGGTCACGCAGGTGTTAACACTTTATGGCGTCATCTAGTCAAAGTTTATCTGAAAGGCATCACTCAACAGTGAAGACATGTAAATCTGTATGAGAGCGATTACAGAACAATGACTACCTGGATCTTCCCAAAAAGGGCCGTTTTCTTTGACCTGCATGAATGAGCTATGAGAGGGCGTAGGCAGTTTGCGCCACGTCTTGTGAAACGAGAAATGTCGTCGAAACCACATTTCGAACTGGAAGCATGTTGATAGAATACCGGAGGCTCCGGCGCTGGAGGCAGTGACGCCGGCCCCGGCGATGGCTCCCATCGCGCTGCCCGCCCCCCACGCTGCCTGCCATGGCGGCTCCGGTACCCGACACCGCCCCAATCATCCCCGTGGTCCCGCCACTCAGGGCAGCCGCCGCCAGGGGAGACGCCGCGCCTCCAGAAGCCACCGTGACCACCACCGCTCCGGTAGCAACCACCGTTCTGAGTATCCAACAGTCAAGGGGCAAACAAATAACTGAAACGGCAGATTGAACAACTCTGACTGGACGACTGAATTTACTCGGTTGTTTCCAGTACTTTTGCGTTTCATAACGCGTAACGCCGATGTGAATTGCAAAATCGGCATGAATTGAAAAATGCAGTGCTAGAGGATGTTGAGAAATAGATCACATGTGTGATTTCATCACTCGAGCGTTTCTCTCTTTTGCACTCATTCCCATTCCTAAAGATGACAGATGACATATCGACACTGTTTATCGTTACATACGTATGGTACAAAGAGAAAAGAGAGCTGATGTAACTGGCATAAAGCTGTATACACGATGTTGTTCGAAAACGACTTGATCTAGAAAAGTTTCATGGTTACGGCTACACAGCACCGATAGTGGTATAGTGAGACAAGGTGAAGGGGGATAAGAGACCATAGACTCTAGCGGACCATTGTGAACACTGAACATATACGGAACTTTCACAGCTTCCATGCGTTTCTCATCATTAGATCGAAGTAGCAGTTGTCATCGATGGATGCAGATACTCCAGCATAGTAGTTCAGGAACTCCTCCTTCGTCACCTGAACAAAGAATCTCTTTCTTCTCTCTCTCTTCTCTCTCTTCTTTCTACCTTTCCATCAACGTGCCCTCCGATCTCGAATGAGTTGAGGTAGAGCTCGAACACCTGAAAATATAGTATATGCAAGAATTTATTTTTTTTGTCACGAATGAACAAATATACTTCATACTGAAACGTATCGTTCTCTCACTAATACAAGCCCCGCCCCCTCTAGCCCCGCCCACCTCCTTCTCGGTCTTCTCTCCAGACAGGAACTTGGGGTGTTTGCGCGCATTGAACACACCCTTCATGTCGTCGGCCGTGATCACCTGTAAACAAACAAACAAATGAACGGATGAAGTTAAAAAAAAAACAAGTAAACAAGTGAACAATGCGCACCCCGTCTCCGGTCTTGTCCATTTTGGCGAATGCCGCATCTATCAGCTTCACTCGACAGTCCGGCATCGGAGGCTGAGCAAAGGTATTTGATTTTTTAAACTTATTTTTTTACTTTTACTTAAAAATGAGATGTATCTGTAAACTGTGACACGTGATGAATAGGCAAACAGACAAACATTGGTCATTTCGAGATATGTTTTAAAGAATTTCCCCAATTTCTCGAAATGTCATGTTTGCTCTGAACATGTTTTTTTCACGCATAGAATTAATCATCGACTAACAATCAATCCAAATATATAACTATTACTGAAACGAAACAGAGTAAACTGACCCTGACAGCCACGAGAAACTCGTCGAAGTCGATGGTGCCCGTGTTGTCCGTATCCACCTGTAACGAACCTCTCTCTCTCTCTCTCTCTCTCTCTCTCTCTCTCTCTCTCTCTCTCTCTCTCTCTCTCCCTCTCTCTCTCCCTCTCTACCTCTCTCCCTTTTTCTCTCTCTCTTATCTCTCTCTCCTCTCTCTCTCTCTTTCTTTCTCTTTCTCTCTCTCTCCCTCTCCCTCTCTCCCTTTTTTTCTCTCTCTCTCTCTCTCTCTTCCCCCCTCTCCCCCCCTCTCTCTCTCTCTCTCTTTCTCTCTCCCCTCCCTCCCTCACTCCCTCTCTTTCTCTTTCTTTTTTCACGCATTAAATTACTCACTCGACAGAATGTAAAATATATAATTTGAGATCAATCTTTTCAATCAAAATCTCTCTCTCTTTCTCTCTCCCCCTCTCCGTCCTACTGACCCTCTTGAACAGTGCCTCGCACTCTGCCGGAGTCAGCGGTACTTGGAAGTCGTGCATGCCCTGAAAAAAAGTATTTTCTAAAGATTTGAAATACATTGTAGAGAAGAGAGGTGATGCGATTAGGTGAAAATGCAACTCACTAGGCGCCATACGTTTCACCGATCGCATAAATGAGTGTAGCATAAGGAAAGATAATTGAAATGATGTGAACATTGCACATAACTCATCTCATCCCTCCCGCTCACCTTGTTGAACTCGTCCCTGTTGATTCTCTTGTTGCCGTCGTCGTCCATAATACGGAACGAGCGACCGAAACCCTGCACACATTACTTTTTATTCTTTTTCATTATAAAAAAGATGGGACGCGCCTTGATTCCGGTGGTTCCACGCAGGAGGAGAGTGGATCGCAGTTTGACGAGAGGATCCTGAAGGGAGAGGAGATTGTATGAGTAACAGAGATACACATGTATGATTCATTCTGTGTTTTTTTTGTGTGTTTCAAACCATTGTAACACACATCAGCTTCTACAGACGTCATGGTGCCAAACATACAAAAGATCAATAAATCAATATCCCACGTCAGTGTTGTTGAGCTCCTGCTGTGTCTTCCTCTTGAACTCCTCCTCTGTCACTGTCTGATGGGCCATGTTCACAAGAATGGAGGGAGGGCCTGCAATGCGAGGGAAAGGGTTACAAACACTGTTGTTTTGGCGTTACAGTAATTACAATAGTTGTATATCTAATCAGAAACGTGAACGAGGATATGAGGATGGATGAAAAAAGTTTTTGTTTTGTTTTGTTTACGGTCGTTTGAAAACGTTGATAATCTCAGATATGCAGTAGTTTAGTCAAATCATATGATTAATTGAGTAGGATTATCAGATGATTGTTCCCTGTATCATTTCATGACGCAAATCTAACAACTAGATGAATATACTCTACGATTAGTCGTAGATTCATGACGGAAGAGGTATGGGAGGGAATGTGTGATTACATATTTCATAACGAGTCATAGAAGAGGTAGGAAGGTAGAAGGAATATCCAACGATACATATTCTATACGTTAGACATGCTTCCCCAAACTGTGCATATGAAATACACAACAGTTAGAACGAGGTCATGAACGAAAATAGAAATGAAGAGAAGAGATGAATATCCATGTGCGATAGAGAGTAACCCTCCAGATTAGTATGCATGGTCGAGAGAGAGAGATAGAGAGAGAGAGAGACTGGAATTTCTCTGAATCCATAATGCATATTGTGCATAAATCTGCCTCAAAATGAAAGCCAGATTGGGAATGGGGTGTTTACGAGAAACATGCAATGATGGAGAGAAGATGCGGTCATCACGCAAGCAATATGGGCGGTAGATTGGGCGAGCGGGTGAGAAAATGCGGTCAGACGCGACCTTCGAATGTGGCATTTCTGGCGGGGGCATGTCATACATATTCTAGTCATTCCATCGAGAGAGAAGTCGATAGAGGAAATGTTGAAATGGGGATAAACATAGTGAAATGATAACACTCCCAGCACAAAAGAGACACATAGACGGGGTGCGCATAGTAGAGAATCGATGCGCTCTTGTGCAGAGGAGTAGAAGTGGACAAGAAGAAGGAGCAGGGAGAGAGAGAGAGAGAGAGAGAGAAAGAGAGAGAGAGAGAGAGAGAGAGGGGGGGGGAGAGAGACGGGGAGGGTGAGGACGCTCCTTTGTGCGGGCGGTGTGAGAAAGGCGCATGGTCATTCGAACTGTGTGAGATATGGGTGATTCAGAGAAGAAATACGAGGTCACAAAGAGGAAATGAATAAGGCCTTTGAACTTTTCACGGTGTTGTGAAGACATGGGAACGCGTGTGATATGAGAATGCTGGCATACATAACGTTTCTCGCAAACTATTGATTAGTATTAATGGTGAAACTAATCGTTATAATTCATGTTAAATAATTATACGTTACATACAGATTATTTGAACCAGAACACATAGAGTGATCAATATTCAATTGTGCACTGAACATAACATACTACTTGTTCTATTCTCTACTCATTTGCAGTAGACTGGATAGCTATGAACAGTAGTCACAATAGTCTGTCAACTCTGGAAAAGAGATGGAAAGGAAATGGGGGCCACTGACTATGCAGGGAACATGTCGTGTTTGCGAGGCTGTAAACAACAATAGATGGGAGCGGTCGGTATCCGGGGTCTCCCTCTCACATTCTCTCTCTCTCTCCCTTCCCCCTCTCTCTCTCCCTTCCCCCTCTCTCTCTCCCATTCTCTCCTCACTCGGCCCATTTGGTAATGGCTGAAGCGACGATTGGATAATTGCTTTTCCGGTCCGGTGAACGGTCAAGATTGTAAAAAGAGGAGTGGCGGATACATTTGGGGATACGTTTACGAGAGGGATACGTTTCACTCACCTCCGACGGTCATGAAGCACGATGAGTTATTAACTGACATGTTTATCAGTTAATGTTAGAGTAGTGGAGGCTGCGCAGTCGAGTAATGTAATGGAAGAGTGGTGTGCCTCCTCCCATCTCCCCCCCCCCCCTCTCTCTCTTTCGCTCGCTCTCTCTCTCTCTCTCGCTCGCTCTTTCCCTCTGCCCTTTCCCTTTTCCGACCAGGCTTCTCCCATGTGCTCCAGAGAACACTGTCCAATATCTCTGCCCGTCTCTCTCCCTCTCCCTCCCTTTCTGTCTCTCTTGTCTATTCTGGCGGGCAATTCGAAATGATGGCGGATCCCGATGGAATTCTCTCTCTCTCTCTCTCTCTCTCTCTCTCTCTCTTTCTCTCTCTCTTTCTCTCTCTCTCTCTATTTCGGGAAATGGGAGGAGTCAGGCTTTTTACTATTTTCTTATAGGAAGCTGCATCCATCGACCATGTTTTTCTACAGTCGAGGAGGCTCTTGGGGGAATTGATGCAGCCAGTTCTCTTTCTCTCTCTCCGTCTCTCTCCGTCTCTCTCTCTTTCTTTCTCTCTCCCTCTCTATCTCCCCCCCCCCCTCTCTCTCCCTCTCCCTCGCCCTCCCTAAAGCTCCGGAAGTGAGGCGACCCTCTTTCTCACGTGTTGCATCTGCGAAATGAGCAAAAATAAATTCAGTTCTCCTCATTTTGCCCGATAGATTGTGGTCGAGCGTCGCTTATCGATGGCTTGTCAGAAATGAGGGGCGAGAGGGAGGTAACGGAGAGGGGCAGACGGTGAGAGAGAGGAGGGAGTGTGTGGTGAGAGAGGGAGAGGGAGATGGAGGGAGGGGAGAAGTGTAAGAACGCGTTGACCCATTGGCAAGTGGGAAGGGAGAGGAAGAGGGAAGCTGTAACAGCTGCAGTGAAACTATCAAACACACAGCCGTCAGCTCGGCGAATCCTGCATTTTCTCTTTTTAATTTGTAATTTGTGAATATTTTTGAATTACTGGTTCCAATTACCAACTCTCACCAACCATTAATTTTGTACCACAGTTTGTTTGAGAAACGTATCGTAATTTCTGAAAAAAAATAGTGAGAAAAAGGAGTTAATCGTTCACTTTTTGTGAGTTGATTCATTTAATCTGTCTGATAGCGTGGTGAATAATGGTCAAATGAAGAGTAACGTATAGATTCGTGTTTACAGTCGAATGTCTCGGTATCCGGGCGCGATGCCGACTGGCTATCAGGATAGCGATCCCGTATGGAGCAGGGGCGGAAGTACCATGGATGTGAGTATCTCTCTCCCCCCCTCTCCTCTCTCTCTCCCTCTCCCTCTCCCTCTCTCTCCCTCTCTCTCGAATTATATAGTTAGATACAGTAACAGAGGATTCTATGCAACTACTCGCAGGTGTTGCGTGGCCAGTCGATCCCTCGCGGTCACTCCATCCCTCCTGCCCCGTATGGGGGCGGTGGAATGGGCATGAGTGGGATGATCGGAGGAGGCTATCCCCCACACAGCCATACCACCATCGTACACTCCACCGTCAAGCCGCACAACGACGCCGATATCTACAAGTGGGTTATGGTGTTATGGATATTCATGAGTTCTCTGCAAATTGACAATGATATTTGGGCAATGAATATCATGAAGTTTATTGAATTGGTTTTGGTGTTTCCAAAAGAGCGATTGTACTTGATCACTGGCACAAACTTCCTTGCAGAGTGGGCATCTACGGCTGGCGGAAGCGGTGTCTGTACATCTTCATCCTCCTCCTCACCATAGTCATCGTCCTCAACCTCGCACTCACCGTATGGATCATGAGCGTCCTCGACTTCTCGACGGTAAGATTTGTAGTTCTATAATGCTATCATTTCTCGAAGTGTAGTGCTGACGATGACTCCGGGTGGGTGGTGGTTCAAACGGTCAGATGACAGGAGTCGAAACCATTTGATCCAAACGCATTCTTTCTTTGTTCTCCTTTTGAAACGTATACGTTATTGATTTGTCTTGCAGGACGGAATGGGTGCTCTGAAGATCATGGACAACGGGATTCGAGTGCAGGGCAGAGCACAGTTCGACAAGCCCGTCCACTTCTCCCAACTCTCTACCGCAAAGGTATGTATCAATATAGACACTGTTTTTTTCCAGATATAATTCAGATGGATGGGCTCGCTAATCACTTTCAATCTTTTCATGGAAGAAATATGAAATAACAAATGAAATTTTTGCTGACCGAATATACTGTATCACTGTGAGATAACAACATGAATTTCCTGACGATCTTGAACTGGTATTGAACGGAAATACAAAAAAAGGAAATACGTTTTAAAGTACGCTTGTACAGTGAATTAATTGTGTTTTTGTGCTATAGTTATTGGTGTGTCCTATTGACAATGTTTTAGCAATCATGCGCGCTAATACAAAAATTGATTTTTATAAAAAAAAATTGAAATTAATTTAATTGAGATATATTTATTGGTTTGAAATATGCTTGCTTCGACCTGTATATATATATATACGTTTCCTAGAATGAGGCTCTCACGATCGACTCGTTCCGGGGCGTGCATTTGCAGGCCAGAAACCTTTCCGGCGCTGTCTCCTCCCGGCTCAGCCTAGCACAGGTGCGTTTCTTATATTTTTCCAGTTTCATTTCTTTCGGCGAAGATTTGGTTGTATGTAGATGATCGACTATGTCTATTGGAATACAGTAGAAGTTCTAGAATTAGGTATTCTCTCAATGTGATGGTGTGTGTTCGATACGAACAACTGAAACTTATTAGTTTTGGCTTATATTTCTTTATAAACATTATTGTAGGATGGTCGGGCCACTGCGGTGTGTGATAGATTCGAGATCATGGACGCAGACAACAAGCTCCTTTTCTTCGCCGATTCCGACGAAATCGGACTCAAACTGGAGAACCTGCGCATTCTCGGTAGGTTCGCACTGTTGTGCTCAATGAAAGAATTCTCTGTATATGCTTCATGATTCTTTCAGACGACGGCGGCAGTGTGTTCGAGGGCGCTATCCAGACGGCGTTCGTCCGCCCGGAGCCCGACACTCCGTTGAGGTGAACGTTGGGAATATTGTGAATTGTATGTTTCGCATTATTGGCGTAATGACCCCATGATAGGTCAGTGTCAATGTTGACAGTTTTGCAAGATTGCAAGTGATAAAGTTTAAAGTTATTAAAAGTTCCGACTTCAGGCTGGAGTCTCCTACCCGCTCCGTGTCGGTAGACGCGGCGCAGGACATTGAGCTGCTGACGAGTGCTGGAGAGGTCCACGTCAACTCCCTCCTCGATGTCAACATCGCCAGCAAACAGGTGACACATTTATGGGTTGATATTGAATGATGTCATCTTGCGTCCTATTCTGTTTTATTAATTCAAAATAATCAATAAAAATAGCTGAAACGAACATTGTCTAATATGAGGGAATTATATGAAACAATAATGACATGTTATTGTCATTCCCACATATCGTTGGTATATTCATGTACCCTGCAACATACAAGTGTCATGTTGAGGGTGAGATCCGTCTGGAGTCTCCGTCCATCTACCTGGAGGGTGTGGCTCGGGCGTCGGGCCGGGGCGCGCCCCAGTATCAGCTGTGCATGTGTCCCAACGGCAGGCTGTTCATGGCTGCCCAGTCCGCAGACTGCAGGGCAGACAGGACCATCTGCGACTAGCACTAGACGGACAACATGAGTTTACATTGTTTACAATCGCAGACCATTTGCGACTAGAGCTAGACTGTCAAAGGAAGATGAGTGAAGACGTATCTTATCTAGTATTATTGATTATTGTTTACTAGTTTGGTTTGATTTTGTTTATTCTCTAGTCTCGCAATTGTTCCATGTCTCGTTTAGCCTGCCCGTTTTTTTTACTATGGTTGTATTGTGCCTATTCTTTTGCATCGTGTCTCTGTTTTGTATATACTTGCGGTTTCATAAATATTATGTTGAGGTTTTTTAAATGTCTTGTGTGCTGAATGTTGAGTGGTTGCTGTGACCAGGCGTGAGCTTACCTCTATTATTCCCCTCTCTAACATCGCCACTTCGTCACTTGCCTATTATGGAGTGAGTATTGAATTATGCGCGCGGCGTGTCGTTTCCTGTTCCGAATGGAGTAGTGTGGGAGAGGAGGAGGAGAATGGGAGCCATCTGTTTTGCTCTCTCCTCTTGTGTTCTGTTCTGTACTATCTCTTTCTTTTGCTTCATTGATAGTGTGACTTGCAGTGTATGTTGTGAGTGAGAGACGGATATGCTGTCCGAGTTCTCGCAGTCGCCCGTCGCGCAGAAATGGACGAGAGGCAAGGTGAGAGTGGATGAAGAACATGTGAAACACGCGGTATTGATGTGGATTAGACATTCAGCGTTTAAGGTTCTTGTGAAAGATGGAAATCACAGTTTTCATGCAGAAACGTTTTGATGTTTAATGTTTGTTATATTCGTGTATAAAACGCAATCCGATCTCGGCTTTCAGGTGCTGTTCATCGCCCTGGCTGCGCGTGTCACACTCGTCCTCTACGCCAACATACATGACTACGTGTTCAATGTGAGTCATTGCTGGTCTTTACTTCATTGATAGTATTGAAGACGCTTATGCTGTGTAGTTATTGTGTTATTGAATCAGTTTTATAATCTATCACCTGTCTCCTACCCCTACTTGTTATAGGTGTCGTTCACGGACGTGGACTACTCTGTGTTCTGCGACGCGGCCGCCCACGTGGCAGAGGGAAGGAGCCCGTTCGAGAGACACACGTATAGGTGGGAGAAGGAGGGGGAGAGGAGAGGGGAGTTGAGAGGAGAGGGAGGAGTGTCTGCAATAGCAAGCATTACGAATTTGAATCAAAACGATGAATACGTGTGTGAGGCGCCTAAAATCGTCTATAGTGAAATTGCAGAATGTTATGTGGGTTTTTGAGTTTTGAAAACAACCTATTGTGCTTCTCGAATATCGACCGGCATGTTATCTTCATGCTGCGTATAGTTCATCAGTTTATTTTTAGGTACACTCCAGCACTTGCATGGCTTCTACTGCCCGTCAATCACTATAGGGACTTTGGTGGGTTTGCTGTATTGCAATATTTGTTTTATTCAGTTTTTGTTTCAGAATATCACATGTTTTGCTTGCTGTTTTATGTCACATCAATATGTATATTCCAGGCAAGTTGTTGTTCTGTGCGATGGACATAGTGGTGGGATGGCTGTGTATGGAGATGTGCAGTGATGGAGAGGAGAAGGAGCAGAGGGAGAGGGAGAAGGTGGACTGGAGCAGGCGGGATGAGAGGTGAGTGGAGAGAGAAGCAGAGAAGGGACTGAATGGAGCAGGAAGGAAGAGTGCAGGAAGTCTCGGAGAAGAGCGGAGAAGGAGAAGGAAGATGGAGATGAGACAGTGGAGAAGGAGGCGGTGGAGGACAACACTCTGCCGCTGTCGGTCAAGCTGGTGGTGAGTGGTTCATAAGTATGATTGTATCAGTAATAATTACTTTTCAATGATAACTGACATATTGTGTGTTGTTGAAAGCGAGAATTTATGCAGAAAACGAGTGGAGACTACCACTACGTGCTATTTACCATCAGTTACAGTTGTTCTGACTAGCGAGTTATGTTTGTAATATATATGTCATTAAATATGTTTCATGTTCAGTTTAGTTATAGTGTGCGTTTTAAGCAATAATGAGTGATGCACTGCAACATGCAACATCAATGAGAACAATGTTCTGAAAGACCGATTGGAGAGTTACGACACGCTGAAAAACTCGTGTTGGAGGTGTTGTTGTGGCTGGCGAACCCGCTGACTGCTGTGGTGTCGGCCAGGGGCAATGCGGACGTGCTGGTGTGCGCGGCGGTCCTCACTGTGCTGTGGATGATCAGGCAGGGAAAGGTGAGGAATAGGAATTGGAGATGGACGAATGTTTATGTTTACAATGCAATTGCCCGTTCCGCCGTACGTTTCGCAGTTCAATTTGAGACATTTAACAAAAGATCTAGTTCTCATCAGTGATTTGATTCATCAATACTAATGCATATGCTATGCAATACAGTGGCTGTCGGCGGCTGTGGTGCACGGCTTTGTGGCAGTCCATCTGAAGATCTACCCGCTCATCTACTTACCCAGCATCTACATACACTTTGTCCAGACGGACAGTGGACGGTCAGTGGGGGGAGGGGTGAGGGCGAATAGGTGAAGTTGTTTATGCTGTTTGGGTAAAATGACTGGGCAATGATTCTTTTAAACAACTTATTGGTGTGTTGTGTGATTTTTTGGGTAATTAGTATCGTGCAACGTAGAAGTTGTGAGTTCAGTTCAAGAAACATACGCCTGGTCCTGCCACCTTGTTTTATTTAAATGTTTCATTTCCATATTTGATGTGTTGTTCATCTCAGCAACGCCGTACATTGGTGTTCAATACAAGTGTATCGGTTATGCTGGTAGTGAAGCGTATATCCGCAAGTAGTTTTATTCTCCTTTCAGTCACGTGATGTCTCTTCTGAATGGCCGTCTCCGTGTTCCGATGAGTGGATGGGAGAGGACCAAGGCACTCTTCTTCAACCAGAAGGGATGGACCTTTGCTGTGGTGAGTTTTTTTTAGGTTTAAGATTCTTGTTTATAGTGTATGTCTTTTCCTTTATGTATTTCTGTCTCTCCTTCACTCTACGGTTCTGTTTTCTTTCTAAATCAGACTTTCTACTCATTTCTTCATCCAAATGTGTTGACTACAAACAAAAGAAACTACAATTTCATCGTTCATCATCTCTTGCCACTTGCCAGGTGTCTCTGGTCTCTCTTGCTGTGCCGGTGTACGTGTTCTACTGTCTGTATGGGGAGCAGTTCCTCGACGAGTTCCTTTTCTACCACGTCAGGAGAAGGGACAACAGGTGGGTACTCTTTGAATAGATGTTAGGGTACTGTGAAACTCTGACATGTGAAGTAGCAGGTGAACCCTATGATCGGAATCAAAGTAGCTTCACTCAATTTTCACGTAGTTATGTGTTCTCGTAGGATTTTTGTGATTAAACTTTCTCCGCCATATATATTTACCGGCCGTCAGTATATTGTTATGATGCCGAAATGTTTTGATAGTATGGACGTTGTGAAACATATCTGGTTATGTTGCAGGCACAACTTCTCTCCGTATTGGTACGCGCTGTACCTGTCAGACAGGGAAGAGTGGGGCAGGGTGCTGGGGTACGGCGCCTTCCTCCCACAGATGACATGCGTCATCTACGCGGCGTTGAGGTGAGGGGTGAGCTGGAGATTGGAGAACGTGTAAAACACACACACTATGTCGAGTCAGTGCGAAACATTGTTCTCAATCAGTTATTGTGCAGATGCGAAAGAGAGAGGGAGAGAGAGAGAGAGATGTTGCTGCTCAGGTTCTCGTCAGACCTGCCGTTCTGTTGGTTCATCACCACCATGTCGTTTGTTTCGCTCAACAAGGTGGGGGCGGGGGTGATTGATGTGTGACATGTGACATATTGCTGATTTATATTTATATCTGATTTATATACTGATGCATATTTATGGAATGTCAAAGGCAGTATGTTTATGGAATGTCAAGTGTATATCTCTGAAGCGTGTCCATTGCAGGTATGCACCTCGCAGTACTTTGTCTGGTACATTGTATTCCTCCCCATGGTCGCCAGATCCGTACACGTGAGTGATTGTATCGATGTTTCTCGGAACCCATTGCTATTCTTATCTGGTATAGGTAATAATGCCGTGTTAAAACGTATTCTATGTTGGCATGACTATGTGTGTTTCAGATGACTCGTTCTTCGGCGATCCGCCTAGTGTGTCTATGGTTCGCTGGCCAGGCGGCGTGGCTTTTGCCCGCGTACCTATTTGAGTTCCACGCGTGGAGGAGCATGCAGTGGATGGGGGCGGCCGGTGAGTAGTAGAAAGTGTTTTCTCAAACGAGTTTTGTTTTGATATTCATTCATTGTGTTTAGGCGTTCTGTTTCTGTTCATCAACTGTCACATTATGCGGTGTGTGATTGGCAGCTATGTTGGACCGGGAGGATCAAAGACAGGAGGAGGAGAAGTGAAGTCGAAAGAGGAGTAGATGTTGTAATAATTTTACTGTTTGTAATTATGTAATAATTTATTGACTGACGCTTTCCTTCGGGTGCCAAATGATCTTTTCTCCCTCTCTTACTATTCTATTCAATGCTATTGTGTCTACTTGTGTATTGCAATAAATTTGTTTTTGTTTCTACTGATTCGTCTTGACAGTGTTGTGGATTATACTACGAAACTCGGTTGTGATCACCGCGAGCTATCTGATAATCTGATACTGATTCCAATGTTATTCAATCAATCGTTTATCCGGAATCGTTATATCTGAATATGACAACACAATCATAATTATATGAAGCATACAGTAGTGCCTAAGATGCTAAATGCATAGGCTAACGCCGGGGAAAGACAGGTAGGCTGACGAGGTTAGTGGCGGGAAGACGATACTTGATCGATAATCATTCCTGGACCATTAGAGTACCATTCTTGACGTGTAGAGCTCCGGGTTTTTCTTTGCTTCCATGCCAATTGGTATCTCTTCGCGCCATAGCTGCTTCCACATGAGGGTACTTCCCGCCGCCTCACTGGTTACTCGGGAAGGATTCTTGTCGATGTCCGATCATTCGGCAGCGGCGGGACAAAATGAAGGCCCGACCGCCCGCCACGGGGAAAATAAGAAGAATATTCATTCATCGATAACCTCCTCTTGTAGATGGTGTTCTATCTGATCGGTCTCGGTCTGGGGGATGTGGAGGACATCACAGTTAAGGGACTCAACGCCGTCAAGAAGTGCAAGCGGGTGCACCTAGAGGTAGGGAGGGGGAGAGGGTTCATTGAAGGTTGTGATGATATGTGATATGTTGCATTATATGCTTGTATGTATCAGGAGTATTCTCTTTTAATTTCGGTGATATGTCGTTTAGTATGAAAATATGTTTCCCGCCAGTTATAGTCAGTAGCGCGATGACAGTATACAATGATTCCTTCCAGAAACTGAAACACTTAATATGCATGTTCTCTCTACAGGCGTACACGTCTATCCTGTGCTACGGTCTGGACAAGTCGAAGCTGGAGGAGTTCTACGGGCGGCCGGTGATCGAGGCGGACAGGACGACGGTCGAACAGAACTCGGGTCGGTCAGGGGAGGGGATGGGGAGAGTATGCATTAGAGAAGGATATCATTATGAGCCACTTGAGATTTCATTTGTTTACCTTGCTGAGAAATTGTTCTATAACTGCCTGTCAATTGTACGTTTCAGTATGTGTTTATGAACTAGTGATGGTAAGGACTTTTAATGCCTCTGTCATCGAGTTCTAGACACTACCTACCGTACCCCATATGACCCCGTCTTCCTTTTTTGCAGAGGAGCTGCTGGAGGACGCTGACGTGGACGACGTGGCTATGCTGGTGGTGGGCGATCCGTTCGGGGCCACCACCCACGCAGACCTGGTGCTCAGGGCAAAGGAGAAGGTGCGCGGGCGGAAGGAAGGGAGTAGTAGGTAGTGTGAATCATCATATATGATTGGCTGAAAAACAGAATGATGTTCGAGTGTTGCGTATATTTCATTATCACTATTGTAGAGTTTCACTATAGCTAGTATATTGTCAATGAAATGTTTCTTTTTGCCGTTTTGCAGAACATTCCGGTGAAGGTGATTCACAACGTGTCGATCATGAACGCCGTCGGCTGCTGCGGACTGCAGGTGGGCGGAGTCGAAAGGGGCGGGGCTTCCAAGGGGCGGTTGCAGCTGTACTCTTTCGGCGAGACGGTGTCGATTGTGATGTGGTTGGACGGATGGGAGCCGGACAGCTACTATGACAGGATAGCCAGCAACAAGCAGAAGGGACTGCACACGCTGTGTCTGCTCGGTGGGTGGAGGGGAGGGAGGGAAAGAGAGAGAGAGAGAGAGAGAGAGAGAGAGAGAGAGAGAGAGAGAGATGTTCTCTTTCAGACATCAAGACCAAGGAGCAGTCGGTGGAGAACATGATGCGGTGAGTATTTGCATCATATTTTAATTTTTCCAAATTTCGCGTTGGCCCGAACGTGATTATGACATCATTTCACATCATTTCGTTCTCATCCCATATCGTAATACCAGTGTGTGTTTGAGTGGTCGGAAGATCTACGAGCCTGCTCGCTATCTCAAGTGTTCGGAGGCGGCCAGTCAGCTGCTCGCCATTGCGGAGAGGAGGAAGGTCAGGGGAGAGGGGGGAGGGAGTGGAAGGCCCCGTGAGGGAAGAGGGAAGAATGTCGTGGTTATGGACATGTTCTGTTTCACAGTTGGTATTGGTTGGAGAGCGATTTTATAAGTTAATTTTCTCACAATTTTCTCACATTTGTCAGAGCATTGAATATATAATTGTTATACCTTCTACATTGGCGAAAGCTTGGGTGTAGCGGTGTGAGGACTGTTCTCTCATGAATAGAAAAAAAAGAAGATGTATGAACCTGATAAATGTGTTTCACTGTGCACCTATGATGAAGGTGGTATCGTGTTGCTAATTTGTGTTTGTATTTGAGTTTAGTATCACGAATGATTACCAGACGATTACCCGATTATCAGACGAAACATCTCATCAGGAATACTTTGCAGGCAGCGGGCGAGGAGGTGGTGTATGACAAAGACACGATGGTGGTCGGACTGGCGAGGGTCGGGTGGGATGACCAGAAGGTGAGAGGGGGAGGGAGGGAGAGAGGGGGGAGAGAGGGAGGGAGAGAGAGAGAGAGGGAGTCTGTGTCTGGGAGAGGTATAGAGAGAGAAGAAGTGAGGAAGATAGAGAGACATGCAGACAGACAGAGGGAGAGAGAAGGAGAAGAAGAGTGTGTGTGTGAGAAAGAGAGAGAGAGAGAGATCCACCTCCTCCCTTCAGATCGCGTACTGCACCCTGGAGGAGATGTCCCGTGTGGACATGGGCGACCCGCTCCACTCTATGATCATCCCCGGCCACACTCATCCCCTCGAGACTGACATGCTGGAGACGTTCCGCGTCCACGCCTGAATCAGGCACGCAGCCAGAGACCACCCACGAAGCGCGCCAATTTGAAAAGATTGTTTTGGTGTTATGTTCCATGAGATCATTGATTCTTGTTACGTTGTTGATGTTGTTTGGTTGTTAGAGATAAAGTTATATTTGGTAAAGTGTACGACATAGAACATTCATAGTTTTTTTTTCTTTGATCGGTTATTGGACCGTGGGTGATATCTGGATGGATTGATAGTAAAAGTCTCGTGTTTAGACCTTTGCACCCGGTGAGAAATCGCAAATGAAACATAATGCATCTTTATGGTCCGTGGAAGAAACCAGTGCCAGGTGTCCGCAGAAGAGAAGAGAGAGATAGTAGATATCGTGGGGATGGGAGAGAGTGGCGACTGATGCAATCAGTGATGATAAGCGGTCATTGGGAATGGTGAAAGGAGATCAGGCAATATTGCTCAGAGAATCATCAGCGCGCGTTATATATAAGAAAAGAAGGTCGGATTAGAGATAATCTATTCTCTTCGTGAACACAGAATTATGAAGGAATTATGTGATTGTTTATGTTTTGCTTGATGGATCGACAGTGTCGTATTGCTTATCCGAGCTGGTTGTGCGATGTCGAGCTTAGCAAGTTTTTCTTGGCTTCCCTTTCATTGTGCCACAATCGCCGTCGTCCATAGCAGACCTTATTCACATTGTCATCAAACGGACGATTAACGATCTTTTTTATCTTGACCTACATTGTAACATGATTCATTGTTGTTATATCAGTTTATCAGTTTGTTGACAGTTTTGTTCTGGTCATCGCTTATTCATCAAATGAAAATGTGTTGTGTACTGTGCGTATAGCGTGAATCGTACGAATACGAATGATATGTATTATCAGTTTCCCCTTTGCAGATCTCACCATGTCGCTGTCTCGTGCGGTGTTTGGAATGCAGTGCTTCTGGGGGGAGAGCGCCTTCGCCAAGCTGAGAGGAGTGAGGAAGACGAGGGTGAGAGAGAGAGGGAAAGAGAGGGGGAGAGAGGAGGGAGGGGAGAGAGAGGGGTAGAGAGAGAGACTCCCGCCTAGGTGGGCTACGCTGGCGGAGTGGAGGCGAATCCGACCTACAGACAGATAAAGGACCACACTGGTACGTTTCGTGTTTTTATTTTTTGTTCACTTTCACGACAAGAAGATATATTAGAGACAATGTATAATATGCGAGAAGAAGTTTTGTCGAAACGTAATGTTTTTAACGAAAACTATGTACTTGTCTGAGTGTTTGTGAGATTGGTATTTGGTGGATGAATGGTATCAGTACGATGGTATCAGTTCATCCGAACGATGGTATCAGTTCATTATTCTTTGTGGCGCATTCGCGCATCACAACCATACAAGGGTATTGAAACGTATTTTGTCTGGGATGATCAGGACAAGAAGGAACCACCGACAGATACTTCACGCAGACTAAACCCTTCGTGTTTCATCTCCGTTGTTGTATGTAAATCAATTCAATTCAATTACGAGAAGCGGGCGATGCAGAGAGCGATACAAAAATGGAGAGAGAAAAGAGAGGAATGGTGTATTGTATTTTTAGAAGTGACGGAGGTGGAGTTCGACCCTGCCCTGATCAGCTACTCGCAGCTGCTGGACTTCTTCTGGAACCACCACGATCCCACGGAGAGGAGGAAAAAGCAGTACAGGTGGGGGGGGGGGCAAGGAAAGGGATGGAGAGAGAGAGAGAGAAAGAGGGATGGAGAGAGGAAAAGAGGGAGGAAGGAACGGGATACTAGAGTAGAGAACGAGCGAGTAGGGAGAATGGGGGAGAGGGAGGGGAGGGGATATGTGAGTGGTTGGAGTATGACGCATTTATATCTCTCCAAATATGTTTCGCGAAATACTTGATTCGTGTTTCACGCCGCGATACACAATTGTCTTCGCATACCCTTAAAGATCTTAATTACAGTTGATTTGAACTTCTAAGGTCTGCTATTCTGTGGGTGGATGGGGATCAGCAGAAGGCCGCCGAAGAATCCCTCCACAAGATACACGTGCGTTCCATTATGCAGTGTTATTGGTTGATTGATTGATTGATTGATTGACTTTAGGAGATTGTTGTCAAAAGGAAGAATGTGTACGTGAGTGTGATTATAATTATAGTTTGGTATTCGATTACTGTGTTAACTGCAACTCTAACTGCAACTCATTATAGTAGATTATAAGTGCATGCTGACATTAGCGTGCAGTACTGTAACTGTTGATAGGAATCTAATTATATGTGATGCAGTATGAGTGTAGTATACATGGTCTGTTTTGAGTTCTGTTCGTATGAATTCAGGAGATTGTTGGCAAGAGGAAGAATGTGTACGTGAGTCTCATAACACATTAGATAGTTCTCTAATCACATGTCTAGAGATTGATTTGATAGGGTATGAGTGTAGTATACGTGTACTGTTTGTAGGCTCGTCTGGGTGTGGACCGGGTGGAGACATACGTGGAGCAGCTCGATGTGTTCTATCAGGTGGGTGAGGGAGGGGGGGGGGCGAGTGGAATGTTCTATTGTAGTCCATTAGTTATCTTTGTTTTTAAAGGGTTTCATCAGTGTTTCTAACTTGCTTGAAATTTTTCTTTTTCAGGCCGAGGACTACCACCAGAAGTACTGGCTGCGCAGTAACTTCAAGGTTTTCGGAGAGGTGAGAGGGGGCGGGGCCAGAGGAGCATGGAGAGATAGGAGAGAGAGAGAGAGAGAGAGAGAGAGAGAGAGAGAGAGAGAAAGAGAGATAATGTTTCTAATATAGCTCGGCCTCAACGACGAGCAGCTCGTGTCGACTGTGCTCGCAGCCAAGGTGAGCAATATTGATTTATCGATCGATCTATTGATTGTCTCTTAGGTGAACGCGTACATGGCCGGTTATTCGGACTTTGCCGATTTGGAGGAGCTGGCGAAGGAACATTCTCTGAAGGAGGAGGTGAGGGTCGGAAAGAGGGAAAGAGGGAAAAGAGAGAGGGTAGGGAGAGAGAACGAGAGGGAGAGAGGGGTTGGGAAGAGAGAGAGACTTGCCGTGGAAATAAACACTTCAATCACAAAGAGAGAGGGGGGAGAGAGCCCATTCCAGTTGGTGGATCGTATCAAGGCAATCGCGAGGAATGGCGGAGACCCGCGCGCGTGTCACTAGGAACCAATGCAGGGAAGAGACCACCCAAGTAGGCACTGCTGATGCTGATTGTTATGTGTGTACAGAACTTGTAAGATACTGTGTGTTTGTACGTTTTGTATCTGTATTTGTATGGTTCGTATTGATTGCAATAAACGTTTTACTTATGAGCATAGTTACATTGCGAGATATGCGATTGTTACTGTTTGTTGTTGTCTATGGGACAGTTTTGGTCTCAAGGAAGGGATGGCGTGACATGAATTTGCGTGAAAGTCGAAAGCTTTCTCTCTACGAACATGCAGAGAGAGGCAGAGAGGAGCAGAGGGAGGGAGAGAGAGAGAGAGAGAGAGAGAGAGAGATAGAGAGAGGAGGGTGGAAAGGTCAGACGGCGGTGCTTGGAAGAACGCGCTTGAAAGACTGAGAGAGTGAAAGGGCACTATTCGAATCGCAACATTCTCGCTTCTCACCCGTTCAGTGTCCGTCCATTTCTCCATACATGAGTCTGCCGCGATCATAGACATCGTCATATGCCATTCATTAAAAAAGGTAAGAACTTTGCGAGTATTTTACAACTTTCACCTTCAACCATTTTTGTGTTGTTCTAGAGCGGAGAAGGAGTGCTGTCTTGATGACGCATTCGACTCGCTGTGGAAGATCGTGAGTGTTTATTAGTTGTACATTACAAATATGGTACTGATCGTCGTTGTCGTACTAGCGCGAACATTGTAAGCGGGGTGTCGATGATTCACCATGCAATTGTCATTCAATGATTCCGAGGTCCACCACGGTTGAGGGAACGGTCAAGCTGGCGCGCCTCATGTTGAACGACCTCAAGAAGCAGCACGTCGCGCCGGAGAAGTGGGAGCAGGACTTCTTTAGGTGATCATTATCTCCGAAGATGACGACCATACTTATTTGAATTGTTTCACACTGAAGACAAATATCAACAGTATGCCTCGGTAAATTGATAACGCAAAGACGATTGCAGCGCCTGCATTGCGCCCCCCGTATGAGCACGAGGGCACGTTCTAGGGGAGGTCTAGCGGCGACACGAGGGAGTCGCCGGAGAAGAAGAAGGTCAAGAAGAACGAGAACGACGACGACGACGACGAGTACAGAGTCGTCACTCGGGAAGACGGCGGGACGTTTGCCGTTATGGTGCCGGTATGTGCCCTCTTTATTCTTTATGTTTGATATATCTCGTTCGCTTTCAGGCGCGCGCCGGCGAACCGCTTCCCGTGTTGTCTGCCGACGAGGTGGACGAGGTGCGTTGTTGTATGACGACATGTTTACGCGCTTACCACATCCACTTTAGATTTTCGACTCGGCCGTGTGTGAGAAGGATGAGAAGAAGGAGAAGAAGAAGAAGAAAAAGAAGAAGGAGGAGCGTCACGATCGCGACCAGGTGTGTACCTCTCTCACTCCCCTCTCTCACACTCTCTCATATGTATTTTGTTGTAGACCGAGCGTCCGAGAAGGTGACTACCCTTCTTTACAGCTGCTCAGGCTTACTATGTTCTGATCCCGATGTTTTAGATTGGCGACATCGACGACGACGACCTCTTTCGACCTGCTGGCGCAGTCGCCACGCTCGTCGGACACGGACACGGGGTCGGTGAGCACCTCGCCCCGTGCTGGAAAGTGGGAATTCGTTTATGCCATGCTCCAGAAGTATGACTTCTAACTCCACTAAGGAGAGAGAGAGAGAGAGTGAGAGTTTTTGATGTTATGTATCATGTATTGTTCATTTCTAATGTTCTTTTTTTTTTATCATAAATAGTTTTGACAATTGTCTATGGCTGTGTTAAAGTGACAATTTTATTAATCCGCAATCGGAAAAAAATTGAATTTTGAATTGGCGCGCTTTACAAATTCTGGCTATAACTATTGAACTCGAGATGCGTAACTCATAGGGATATGTTTATCGGCTTCTACGACTTCAGTTTAATCAATAACACGTAATTGAGTAATCACAAAGAAAACGCGAATTTGGATCAAGTGGTTTCGACTCCTAGCATCTTACCACTTGAGCCTTCCATCAACCCGGAGTCTCATCAGAGATGAAGTTGATGGAAAAGTATTCGTAAATAGTTTTCGGGGTTGGTGGAATAATGTACAACAAAAGGTTTCGACATTGGTAAATAAATGTTCAGGAAGAAAAATTCGGGTTGTTATTGATGCTAGAAACTGAATTGCATATCAAAAAAAAATTTCAATTATTTTTGGGGCAAAAATAGTTTAAAATCATGAAAAAAGTTTTAGTTTTCAGGTTTAGCAGATGTCATTTGATGTTTACATTAACTTTTCATCAGTATATTATCTTTTTTGAGTGAAATTGTCACTTTAAGACTGTCAATCAGAAGGAGACGCGGGCGCGCAGCCGCTCGTGGTGTTGGGGGGGGGGGGGGTGCAACGTCGAGACTAAATAAAGTCTTCGGCGTCGAGCAGCAGTCCGTGGCCGTCGTTTTCTCGAGGGAACTCGAAACAGATCCGGAGAGGCTGTTCCCTCTGGTGAAAGAATGTTTCTACGTTAGCTCCCACGGGTGTGCCATGGAGGCGCGAGAGAGCGCCCGTCTGCGTCTCTCTTCTCCCTATCCGTAGCTTCCACGGGTGTGCCAGCGTGACAACGCGAGTTTTTGGCTTTTTTACATGCGCGAAAAATGAGAGATTTTTTATGAGTGACGAGGTTGACGACGCATCTGTCGACGTTTTCTTCGGCGGTCGTCTGACACGGCAGCTGGTTGAGTACGTCATCGCAGTGCGGGGAAATGGACACGCGCCTACAACACAGCCTTCTCTCCACTCGCTAGTTGAATGCGTGAAAGGGGGTAGATGGAGATGGAAAGAGAAGAGAGTAGAGAGGGCGGCTCGCCTGCATGTCGCGAGTTGAGGGCAGAGACGCGAACACAATCACCATAAACGTACAAGCGAACATAGGAAAACACGCTTTCACAGTGAATATGAAACTTATATTTATCATATGTATCTATACAACCTT
The DNA here is from genome assembly GCA_963966185.1 of Rhabditoides inermis. Taxonomy (NCBI): domain Eukaryota; kingdom Metazoa; phylum Nematoda; class Chromadorea; order Rhabditida; family Rhabditidae; genus Rhabditoides; species Rhabditoides inermis. Next base: position 1,030,680 of record CAWZYM010000301.1, on the reverse strand, counting down.
TCATACTGTGAGTGTTCATTGCAGGAGGCACTGGTGGGGCAGGGTGAAGAAATCGCCCGACGGCTCGCCTGTAAGCGCCAAGATTGCCAAAACACGTGGAGCGATTGAGTGTGTAATGTACGTTGTGTAATGTACGTTGTTCGAACAGACTGGATTATCTCTGAACGACAAATAAAAAAAGTTGAAATCAAATAAAACTCATGTTCGCAAAAAAAGCGATATCTTCGACATCATACAAGTGCGATTTCGTTTTGCTTTGGCGCGTCGCCGAGTGTATAGTGTTTTGTGAGTATTATTAGATGCATAGGACACTCACTCTGTTTCATATCGGGAAAGAAGTGTTCCCTCCTGAATAGAGAGGCCTTGGTGGGGTCGGAAGAAGACGGACGAGCGAACACAGACTCCCAGGAGATGATTGCTCCTGCAAGGGTTGCAGGAGTCTCTCTTCTCACACTGCCATTAACACAGTAATTGGACACTACATTAAGAAGCGAGAAGAGATAAATGAGATAGAAAGAGAGAAAAGAAGGAGGTAGAGAGAGAGGGAGAGAGAGAAAAAGAGTAAGGGGAGAGAGAGAAGAGAGAGGGGGGGGGAGGGGGGCGGTGGCGCGGCTCAGTGGATATAGCGTTCGTCTCTCAATCTCATGGTCGCTGGTTCGATCCCCCTCGGAGTCAACCATTCTTGTTAAGTTCACCCAGCCCCTGTGGTGTGGCAATTCACTCTCATGATAGCCAGAAGGCGTCACAGCACCATCTACGGACTCAAGAACGGAATTCAAGACGGACGCCATCCAACCCAACTCCCTCTGCTTACGTTGTCGTAATCCGAGAACCCCATCTTGTTCTCGACTAGGAGGACCCCGGATTCAACCGGCTAAAGAGAGAGAGAGAGAGAGAGAGAGAGAGAGAGAGAGGGGGGGGGAGTCTCCCACCCTTGTGTGGCAGTGCGTATCCTCTGATGAGTGCGGGGTGTGCTCCCTCGATCACAACGTTCTCTGGCGGCTCTCCCTCGTACAGAATCACCTCAACCACGTAAACGTTAGCACTTCGTACACTTCGTATGGTATACGAGTATCGTACATGATTGACAATGCCCCCCATATTAGAACAATACGTTTCAGACGTCCAATGAGAACCTTTTTTGTAATTGTGTCTTTTTCGTTCTTATCTGACATTAATACTACCTGGGTATAGCTGCTTCCGTTGTGCAATTTGATCTCTTCTTCCGTGCGGTACTTCACGTAGGACAGTCCCATGCTGTAATAGGAACCTCTCTTTCTCTCTCTCTCTCTCTCACTCTCTCTCTCTATCTCTCTCTCTCTCTCTCTCACACACACACACACTCTTTCTCCCCAGTCTCTCCCTGTCTCTCCCTCTTCTGTTCTTCCTATATAGCTCACCTCTCCACGAAATCTGAATAGCCCTTAGTGAGATCCTTAGTACAACCCTGGAAGTTATAGGTGATCTCTACGGAATCCCATATTATACTTCAATACAGTGATACTGTTACAGTACCCCACTCGCCTTTGGCGTGTCAGTGTAGGTGATATTCTCGAAGACGTACATAGTCGACTGCCAGTCACTGAACGTTTCGTTTTGAAACGTTCCGACCTGAAAAAAACAACAACTCACATCTATTTATATGTTTCACTAGATAGAATGTTTTAATAATTATTCAAAGTTTTGCCATCCGAGGTCAAAGAAAACAAATTCAATGTCCCAGTTGATTGTCATACATCCAAAATCGATCAAAAACGCACACGTTTGAATAGTTTGTCATAGATTGTGTGATAAAAAAGTATGCACTAGGTGAAACTTCTTTCTATTAGCATATGTACCTTATAGAATAGTCTGAGTTTATCGTCGTGTTGAACCCACTGAGAGCCGTATGAGTACGTCTGAAAAGAGAGTATGTTTGAGGTAGGTTTCATATCCGAAATGAATAACGTAACAAGTTGTGCAGTAAATAATTAGCTACTAGGTTCCATCTAGAAATTTCGCCTCAAATTATTGAATAAGTTTTACATGCGTAATATAAACACGTTACTAATAGAGATGGTCCTGTTGACCGTCATTTCGCTTATTTTTTTTCCGGTTTTCGGTTCAATAACTGATTAACCGAACCGGTTAACCGGAAACCGTGTTGATTTCGGTTAACCGGTTAACCGAACCGAAAAACCGTGACAGAAACGGGTTTTCGACTGAACCGAAAAATCGAAATGTTCGGTTAACTGAGTTACGGGTTTCGGACTGTCCAGGCCAAGTTCGACGCTCGTATTGTCATGTGTAAATGTGTAAATGGCATTGACTGAGAAATCAGATTTAGTTTCGCGCTATCTTTGATGATCTCACACCTTTAGTGTGGGTTTCGATAACCGAAACAACCGTGAAGATTTTAACCGGACCATCTCTAGTTACTACTTTCACTATCATCTACCATTCTAAAAGTAGAGAACACTATTCATTCTACCATAGTAATGTACATTATACATTGTATAAGTTTCGCGACTACCACAAAATGTTTTAGTCGAAACTTGTCACTTGTGCCTGAACTGCAAACGGAACAGTAATGTAAACATTGAACGATCAAATAACCCACATCGTATACATTCTCATCAGTCGATCCGGCCTTGCGATACGTGATCGAAAGAACGCCATGCATTGATTGCTGCAACAAAATTATGCTTTAAGAGTTAGCTTCCGAGGGTTTATGCATAATGCGTGATGTTATTGCATACGTTCAGTCACCCAAAACAATGACGCTTCCATAATTTAATGGAAAAATAGTGCAACTCTTGAAGAACATACCTGGTTCTGATAAATGGGAAAATACTCGGTTGTCTCCGGAATCACCTTCTTCTCGTTGTTCTCGGCTGGAAAACACGGTAAACAAGTGAATAACAAAAAGAAGTAATTAAACAAACAGGAAAGTAACAAGGAAGTAAACAACCCACAGTTGATGACGGCATACACCATCGCTCCTGCGATTGCAGCTATGAAAAGAACAGCGACGAAGACTTTGAAAATGAGAGTGTTCACCTGCAAGAAAGAGATACGTTTCAGTACTAGTCGATATTCCCATCATTTCGTTAAAAAACAATCCGAGACGTGACAAGACTAGATCTCAAACAAAAATGTTTGTATCAATAACAACTCGAACTGTTCGTGAGAGCAAAAAACATTAACAGACTATAGGCTTATAGATTGAAATGACTGAAAAAATCGAACGAAGGCGGTGCACTCACATTGATTCCTGGCTGTATGGTGACGATGGATGCGTTGTCATCCTCCGCCTCCACCACTGTCACGCGACGCCTCAACAAACACATTTCAACTCAATTCAAATAATAACAATTCGATTCAATTAAAAAAACATTAATGTATTATCGCTTAAAAAAACAACATTTCAATTCAATTCAAAATATCGCATTAATGGGTGATTTAAATGTGCAAATTGCAAAAGGATTTTTTTTAAATTTTACTCACTCCCTCACACAACTCGTATGTCTTTCTTCATTAGAATCATTGACCTATTGCATACTAGTATAGTGTCAATAGGCGAGTAAAATATGTAAAAGCAAAATACATTTGTTCGAGGCGGCTTATGTTTCACGCGAAATGGCACATAGATCATCATGATAATTTTGATCGCTATACAGATAATATACAGATAATATACTATACATATGTACAACATTCATATATAAAAAATTCCGCTTCATCCACTGAGCCGTCGAGGGCGCGGCTTATTGGATAGAGCGGATTTCATCGAAAGACATACGAGTTGTGTGCGTTCGTCTCTCAATCTCACGGTCGCTGGTTCGACCCCCCTCGGAGTCAACCATTCTTGTTAAATTCGCCCAGCCCCTGTGGTGTGGCAAACCACTCTCATGGTAGCCAGAATGCGTCACAGCACCATCTACGGACTCAAGAACGGAATTCAAGATGTCCGACGCCACCCAACTCAACTCCCTCTGCTGACGTCGTCGTAATCCAAGAACCCCATTTTGTTCTCGACTAGGAGGACCCCGGATTTGACCGGCTAAAAAAATCAGTAACATAACTCACTTGTCAGAGGTCGACATGGCGTTGTCGAACGCTCGGTCGACCGAGAGAAGACGAGGCTGCAAGGAAACATGGTGAATGACGTTGATGTAGTTCTCTTCTGACTTCTAGATTCTAGACGAAAATGGAACAAGGCGACCACTCTGCAGACGACAATACATCACCATTACTAACTTCTTATCGGTAATCAGTACACTACGCGAGTACGAGTAAGACTAATACCAGTCTCACTCTGCAATCACAACAAGCGGTCAACGAGCGATTATCAACGATCATTGTGCACTCAATGATAAATATACGAAAATAAAACGCAAACAACGTGATTGGGTAGTCTACCAAACGTCATCAACCAAACACACAGTACAGAAAAGCACGACAGTGAATAGGAATATGTACTCTAAAAACCCGAAGAAACAATTAGTGAGCGATTGTACGGTAGTCTGAGCCTGGATGCTTCCGTCGTGGCGGCTTAGTCGCTGAGCTGAGCGGATGAGCCGGACTCACCCAGGGGGAATCGATTGATAACGACTGTAACAGCTGGAATCTAGCTGCAATGCGATAAGCGAAGCGAGTGAGGTGAGCTGAATTCATTGCTCTCTGATTACAGCTTTATGACCGCATGAGTGTCCGAAACTGACTCATTTTCGCAACTGAAGAATTCAACTCGGAAAGCGCGAAGTATGTAATGAAAGGGAGACTATGAATAACTTTTTGAGTGGTGTTGATCTTTTCGGTCTGCAACGTGCTGCCCTACTGATAAGGTGATTCTCTCGATATCAGATGGGATTACAGAAGTCATAAATTTCCACATTTCCTCCGCTATCAAACGTGCATCCGTTTCAGAATGTTCGCAGCTCTCATACTGTGTATTCTAGCCCTAAGCGTAAGAGGAGACGTGAGTTATTATATACGTCGTTATGTTTCAATAAACGTTACGTTTCAGATCCTCTACGATTCCGCAGTTGACGTTGCCGGTCTCATCTCGCAGGATACGTTTCACTGCATTGGCGCCACCGGCTACGAGACCGTGGGTTACTGTAGTGATGATTACTGTACTTTGTATTGTGAGGTTTACGTGCGCACCTACGAGAATGCGACGTTCTCTCAAGACGGACTAACGTCACTGCTCAATGCAAACAAGGGTAATGATCAACACTTTGTTAAATAATTGATCGATATCGATTGATGATCGACATTCCAGCGCGTCTCACAACGAACGCCGTCATGATTCCCTCTCCCACTTCCCACAAGACACCGCAACAACAAATCCTCGAGGCTATCGACGTATGTTTGCTTACACATAAACACATGAACACGTCTATGACACTACTTCAGGGTCTCACCAACGGAGGCGTCAATGTTCGTAGCATTTGGATGCAGGTAAGTATTGATTATCAGTTATTGATCGGAAACGATTCAGATTGCCACTCCGATTGCTTGGCCGAACGATCAGAAGAAGAACATTGCTTTCCTATCGACTCTTATCACTACTGCAATGGTGAGAAAGAACAAAAAGAGTTTTGGAACGAATGCTTTATTCAACGATCAGAAAGAGTGTTCAAGGGTTGTACTCGATGGGGAGGTTCTTGCGGCGGACCATTCCGTCGCCCTGGAACCACTCGCGGCGGAAGGTCTTGGCGGCGCCGTCGGGGGTGTTGGTCCACTCGATGGTGATGCGGTCGTTGTTGGTGTCCTCCTCTCCGAACTTGAACGCGTCGCAAGAGACGGCCATCAGCACGGCCTCCTTGGGGTCGAGCACTCCGCACGGCGGGTCGACGCCGAGGCGCTTCATGTTGGTGGTCTTGATGGCCCATCCGATGCGGCGACCTCCAGTGTTGGTGATCTGAAAAAAGACCAATCATTCAATGATCGATCGATATCCGATAGATATCTACGCACCTTGATGTGGTAGGTGTGCTTGTCATCGTAGGGGGCGTTGAAGACGATCTTGGTACCCGGCTGGGTGTTGATATCTCCGGGAGCGACGGACTGAGCCATGGCGAATGGATGTCGGCAGCCCGCCGCGCCCGCCTTTTATTCGCCCCTCCAGGCATGCAAATCAACGAGTTACGATCAGCATAGAAATTATCTACCGAGAATGACTAATTGCAGCAGTCCTAACGAGTTATGGAAAGAGGGTCATTTGAATATGCTGATTGTAGCAAAAACAACGAGGTTTTCAAAGGTTCGATCGATCGATAAATCGATAAACATGGATTCTTTCAGACGAAGGCGGTGACGGTTGGTATCTACACTAACTACTACGACTGGCAACAGATCACTGGAGGGTGGAGCGGGGCTAGGAGCTGTCCTCTGTGGTAGAGAGAGAGAGAGAGAGAGAGAGAGAGAGAGAGAGAGAGAGAGAGAGATGCTCTCTCCATAGGTACTGGGCAACGACGGGTCCTACAGAGCAGGGTGAGACCACCGATACCTTCTCCGACTTTGTTCCATTCGGTGGTTGGAACAAGCCAACCATCAAGCAATACGGACAGGTTAGGAAGTTAGGATGGGTACCACACTATTGGGTTGTAGTTGTGGTCACATTTCCTAACAAAACCTTCAAAAGCGTGCTTCGTACTTCTTGACGCCTTGAGATCCTTGTTCAGATACCTATTGTGTAATATTTCAATTTTGCAAGTCATATTGTTTGTATTTGTTTTCACCCTCCCATTTCAGTCGGAAGTCCTGTGTCAGATCACTCTCAACAGCAACACGTTCCCGGCTAACGGATAAACTGATAGTATGATTATTTGATAACTTGATAACTTGATAACTTGATCAAATGATAAAGTGTTATAATATTAACTTGTTTGGACAAAACCATATACATAGGAACATAGGATTTGTATGATTCCATGCTCGTGAATAGTGGAAGATTCGATTTGCCGCATTCACACGCTCGCGTCCATTTCCGATCGCCTCTTTACAGTCGCGCGGGGCGTTTATGGGAAATAGTCTGGGATGGTGGAATCATGCTCATACAATGTTCAAGCTGTCTCCTCTCTCTCTCTCTCTTCTTGTCTCAGAATTGATGTCGTTTTCAATCTAGTATCATGCTATGGAAGTGGAATGATGTGCATGCAGTGCCCGCTGCTCCACTGCTGTTGTCCACTAATCTGTGAGTGTAGTTCCAGTGATGCGCGTTCTCGCCCTCATCTGTCTTCTGCTTGTCTCGGCTGTCCTTGCTGGGAAGACCACGGCAGCATCCGAGGTTGCCACGGACAAGGTGGAGCAGGTGAGGTACACTGACTTGACTTTCAAAAGGGAGATTCGATGATTCCATTCGACTAAGTACAGTTAATTTTTATTGCAATCTTGGATGTGTTGTTGGTTGGTCCTGATACATTTTAAATCGTCTTGAAGTATGTTTCACAGCGGTATCAATCATTTTCACTACTCAAATGGACGCGTTATGTTGATTACGGTAACTTTCCAGTCGACTCCCGCCGCTGTGGAAGCCGGCGGTTTCGAGACGCTTCTAGACAAGGTACAGAATGGAGATTACGGTAGCTTATTACCGTATTCTAGGCGATCACTGGAGTGAAGAACGTGTTCTCCAAACTCGCCGAACTGGTGGGAGTCAAGCAGGAAGAGGTAGAGAGAGAGAGAGAGAGAGAGAGAGAGATGACGAAAAAGATATTCAGGCCGCTTCCACCCCTGCTCCCGCAGTCTCCGAGAAGTCCGACGAGAAGGAGGAGAAGGAGGAGAAGGAGAAGGAAGAGGTCTCTAAGGAGAGGAAGCTGGCAGCCGATGCCACCACCAAGATCCACAAGAAGACCAAGAAGACCAGGAAGACCACCGCCGCTCCCTCGGACGAGAAATAAGCTATCGATTGCGAATAAATTAGTTTTCGCCTGTTTTCTCATTGATATTCCCGCGCGCCGTGAATACATTCTATTGCGCGCCGCCCGGCGTATCTAATGCGCTCCACAGTCGATCGCATTGTATAGGATATGCGCGTCTTTGTTGTACTGTTGTGTGTTGTTGCGGTGGCTGCGGCGCAGGAGACGACAGCTGCGGTCACTGAGGGAACATCTGCGGCGGAGACAACGACAAGCACTGCTGCTACGACTACAACAGTGCCTACACCTACACAGCCTCCCTCCGAGTCGACAGAAGCCACTACCCCTGCTGCCGCCGCTCCCGCCGCCGCTGCTCACCCAATCCACCCAAAGGCCATCGGAAACATAGAGAAGACCAAAGTCACCACTCTCAAGCCAGAGACTCCTGCGTCCACAGTATGTCTTGATTGATTTTTGATTTTTGATTAACTTTTATAGAAGGGTGATGAGGAGAACTTCCTGGAGCACGCCTACCACGCCACCGTAGACTTTTTCAAGGGACTATTCGGAATCGATGAGGTGATTGGTATTGAAGAAGGATCGATTATGTGATGATGACGTGGCTCTTGAGTGTTTCGCAATGAAAGCGAAGGAATTAATAAGATGATAGGGCACTTTCAGGAGGCGGCGACAAGCTCTGCGCCATCGACCGTAGCTTTTCCAGTTACAAATGCCACGGAAGCCGCTGCGACGGCGACTGAAGAGAAGACGGCAGCGCCAGTGACTTCCGCTTCTGCCTCCTCTCCCGTCGCCGATGTGACCACCGCGTGAAGACAAGCGATTCGATAAAGATGTTTATTCTAATACAGTCTGTCGAGTATATCGTCACGCTCTTAAAGGTAGTGTACCCTCTGAATCCCATATTAAAAATTATCACGAATGTATTGTCAATGCCTTTTAGAAATATTTTCATGCCGTTTGTGGTTGTTTGTAATAAAAAAAAACGAAATTAAAACTTATCAAAAATTAATTTAAATCCAACATGATACGCATATTTACGCAACTTTTTTTAACAGAACTTACTGCGTTTAGCAGATCATTTTCTATCAGCTGTTCCCGCCAAATTCGTAAAAGAAACACATATTAAAAATGTTATCCAAAACAAGAATGACATAAGAAACAATATAAACACATGGAATTAAATTGTCTTTAATGAAACAGCTGATAGTGTGGTCAAATTGTTTAACTTCGTGCAAGTTGTGCACACATCCCCGAGCTGATTAAAAGTTATTAGATTCTACGATTTCTCACTCCAATTTTCAAATGATTTTTAAAACTAATTTGTTTCAGAATGTATATTTGCATTATCATAATATACTCATTGAATCGTTAACAATAACATGTTATATCTACGCATACACCCAGATTCAGAGGGTACACTACCTTTAACTTTCTTGCAAGAACACCAATTTGTGACACGTTTGCGTTTTACGAATTGAATGTTAGCGATTTTTCAAAAATTCTTCCATCAATAGGCAAGATATTGCCATCGTTTATCGTAACTTTGTATATCGTAACGCTGAAAAGTATGGTCTTGAAAACAATTTGTGACAAGTTCACGTTTTACGAACACACAATTATAAATGAAATACGTTTCAGCGAGAACGTACAAAATATCTAAAAACAAATCTATCCAACAGTTGTGAAAAACGGCTGTAAAAGAAATCGGAAATCGAAAAATATTATCTATGAGCGAAGAGACAAGTTGGCAATTCTCCAGAAGCGACGTCGGAAGGAGAACCACTCTAAAGGAGAGAGACGCTCCCGGAAGGACTGCAAGAATGAGGTGAAAAAAAGATTTGAAAAAGAGTGGGTACTTGAAAAAAGAGAGAGAGAGAGAGAGAGAGAGAGAGAGAGAGAGGAGAGAGAGAGAAAGAGAGAAAGAGAGAAAGAGAGAGAGAGAGAGAGAGAGAGAGAGGAGAGAGAGAGAAAGAGAGAAAGAGAGAAAGAGAGAGAGAGAGAGAGAGAGAGAGAGAGAGAGAGAAAGGAGGGAGGGAGAGTCTGACCTTTATCGTGTCCGCATACAGCCCACCCTCCAGTAGGGCCAGCATCCTCGCATATGCCATTTCCGGGGTGACAGAATACGAACGGATCTGCAAGCATTTCGATAAAAAAGGATTTGACTGGAATTGTTGCAACACTGATGAACCGTATGGTTGTGTTAGTGAAACGCATTCAAGATTTTCAAAGGGAACATAAACATTCCAGTCAACAATTCAGTCAGGTGAGCCGAAACTGGATTGTTCAGGATCTCTTCCTTACCACAACTTTCACTCTCTCTAGTTTCCACTTCTCTCACATCGTCGATGGCTGGCTGTGCAGTGAGCATGGCTGCGGTGGCTAGTCGCTCCAGCACGGAGCGCGCGCCCGCGTCCCGCAGATCGCGCACCATGCCCTGCAATAACATTCTCATACTGTTCTCACTCTTGATAATCAACAACCTTATGCCTTCATTTCATTTCTTACTTCCGAGATCAACGATCAACGATGTGACAAAAAACCCCCACCTTGTACCCTCGTATCACGGCACGAAGTTGGCCTCTGCTCATCGAGTTTTCCAGAAAGTTCACCACGTCTGCAACGCACAGTAGTTCAGTTCACTTGTTTTGGTCGGATCTAACAACTTTGTTATGATATTGCTTATAAGTCAACGTACCTCCCAGCACCCTGTCCACATTTCTTCCAGTGTAGATATCGAACGCCGCTATGTCGATCGCCGGAAATGAAAATGATACTTGTACTTTATACGAGCTGTCTATTTATACCTTGGAAACTTGCTTTGGCGTGAGAAACAGCGTAATGTGGTCGTGAATGTGGATGAGAAGATGGAGTTTCGCAGTTGGTCGGGCATTGGTGATGGGAAGAGAGAAGAGGAGGAGGAGGAGGAGGGGAAGGAAGCGGTCTAGACGAGACATGTCAAGAGTGCTGTGAATGGGTGGGAGGTTTGTGCGGTTTGAGAGTGACCTGTGCCGGGGACTCTTCTTTTTGAGTGTGCGCGTGAAAGGGATTATCGGGCCCTTGCCTCACTTCTCCTTCCATTTCTCTGCACCTCACTGACAAGGTCATCGAGGAGGCACCGAGTCGCACTATCGGCACTATCTTCTCTTCGAGATCAAAGAATCAACAGACTGTCAAGCACAAAGGGACAGGATTTCGAAATATAAAATCAGTATGATCCAATTGAATTAATCTCGATTTGTATAAACATGTCAATGAGAGCGCCGTTTTAGTCGTATGCGATTTTTATATATTTTCCGGTGCCTCTTCAAAGAAGATTCATTCGTGCCGTTTTCGATGATCGTTCGTGGGTTGTTTCTTAGCGACCAGGACTCATATTTCTTCGCGATGCACAAATGATGAGAACTTAAACGTGCAATTGAATTTGCTATACAGTGGCATTTTCTGTTCACTGGTCTGGACTTTACTGCTACACAGCTGATCGTTCAAAAACGATTTCACTATTTCTCGAAAACACATTTTGCCGTTTGGATATGAATGAATGAATGAATGAATGCGCTGAATGTGTGTATTGTAAATCTGAATGGAGTTGTCTGGCGCTTGGCCGTCATTATTCTTCCGCCGTTTCCATACAGGTATTTCAGATTTTTAAAATACACATTTCGAAACATTCGTTTGTGATTAATAAACATTGTAGATTTTAAATTCATTTCGCGATACTTTTCAATATTAGATTGTTCTGAAAAACACATAGAACGATTCGATTATAGCAACTATGTATGCTGCTGAAAATATTGTGAATAGTAATCAATAGAACGAATCATGCATATGTGTCATACATTATAGAGAGGTGTAGCTAACCGCTTTGTGATTTCCATCGTCGATTTTTCAATCACAAGATATTGACATATTGGCGTATTTCGCGATACTTTACGCCGTTCGAATAATAAGCTGATATACGCATAAACGTTGATAAAAGCATCAACACTCGCTGATACTAGGAGTATGCGGAATAGTTGCAATGATCGCTTTGAGCATCGATTCGGGAAAGTTCTCAGTGTAATGTTCATGTTGAGCGACTTCCGCGAGTGTCCGTCCTGTTGGTGGGAGAATGCTGACCAGTCGACGGCTCTTCTCTCTCATTGCTATCCTCACATCACTTGCCGCCCTATACAACATCAGGTATATATGTCTTTACCAAACTATACTATAGACATTTACGTCCAGTAACGTCAACAACTTCAACTACAAAAACGTTATCAACTTCATGAATGACACCAGGTATGTTTACTTCTTTCACCACAATCTTAATTAATTTATTCAAGAAATGTTGCATCTGTATACGAAAACACCACCTTACAAAACAACCAACATGATTCAACGAGTTCCGGAACCACTGGATTCAAATACGTCACTATCAACTTTGATTCAATAACTAATAGGGATGGCTTGGGAAACGTATTGTTCGAAATATTTTATCTGTTATCGGCCGCAAAACAACTCAATCTGTAAGTTGATTTCATTTTATTGTGATTGTCAATGGTTTTAGCACACCCGCTGTAACAGAAACCATTTACAAGAAGTTTTCGGACAGAGCGCAAGACTATCCTAGTATTCAAAACATGCTAGAAACAATTGATATAAAGGTTTGATTTGATTAATGTGTGTATTGATTCCGATTATCCACTCAGACGCCGGCTATTTTGAAGCTTGCTGTTCTGAGAAACAAGAAAACTGTTTTCTGTTACTACTGCCCAATACACATGGCTGACTATAGAAAACTAGCTTCGGATCCCGTCAATAGGAACAAGCCTACGGTGCGTATCGAGGGTGCTTACTTCCAGAGGTAGGCATCATGTATTGTTGTCTTAATTACTGGTAATTAATTCAGCTACAAACACTTTGATCTCTATCGCGAAGAGTTCCGCAATATCCTCTTTCCGACAAAATTGATGGAAGAAAATGTGCATTCATTCATAGACGCGACTTTCAATGAGACAGATAAACAAACTCTTCTCAATTCGCAATTCAAAAAGTTTGTTGTCATAGTTTATATTAAACTATTCATGCTTCAGGATATGCGTTCACATTCGAAGGGGTGATTACAAGACGGACAATAAATATTGGTATGTCCGGAACATGGTCATGGAAAACTCTATTTAGGTTTTCACATCCTGAATTCACCAAGCAAGCAACTCTGTTTCTGGCTGGCTTAGGTCATAATTTTCATTACAAACTTTCATGAATTGATATTATTTAGAAAAGTTTACTGAGAACAAAAATGTGAGTGTGATAGCAGTGGGAGAAGACGAGAAATGGTCTCGCGATGTATTGGGTGATCTCCAAACAGAAAACAGGTATCGTTTGATCATATCTCATTTTTGTCATGTCAAATTAATTACAGAAGCATCACGATTCTTCCCAAACTCAACCAACCTCTCACTCTTGCCTTTACTCAAATGTTCTGTGACGACATCGTGCTCACTGGTGCGTTTGAATATAACACTATTAACTATAAACATAAGTATCACTTGTTACAGCCCCCACGTCTACTTTTGGGTTTTGGATGTCGTATACTTTGAGAGAAGGAGGGAAAACATACATGACTGAGGTATATCTATTCCCAAGTCCGTTGCCATGATCTCTTTGTTTTTTTCAGCACGTTGGACAGAAACTGGGCAACAAATACAACGAATACATCCCTCCGTGGTGGATAAAACTCCTCGATTCCGATCTAGGATTATGAATTAACAACATTTTGTTCTGGATAAATCGGGATGATATCTTTTTTCAAGTATCATGCAAATATTTTTGATAGATAAGATAAGTGGAAACTCGTGGATATGCGCAAATCTCGTTATAAATAATTTTGTTATAAGTATCAACTGCTCATGCTATGAGTTATGCCTTATTCGCAAAAAAAAAAACAGATCCGCTCATTTTCACCGACTGCCAGGTGTGTGGTTTCGCACTGGACATTGTGAACAGATCAACTGCCATTGCCGTTTTACCTAGTGAATAAATAGATGTTATGATGAGCTGAATAAAAAAGCTGAAAATCGGAGATTATGCAAATGTGGTGGTTAGAGAGAAGTAAGTGAAAAGGCTAGAATGGAGAAGGGGAAGGGAGAAGGAGAGGTGCAAATAAATAGAGAATAGAGTGAGAAGAGTGGAGAGTGGGAAAAAAGAATGAAAGGAACAGGAAATAGAGAGATTGATTGCAAATGTGTCGACGTGGCGTAACAGTAAAAAGGTAAAGGACGCTATTGTGAGGGTCCCGGACCATCTGCCATGAGTAGAGTTTCGTTCGGCTGCCGAAATGACGACCGAAAACACGTCATTTCGGCGAATGATCACCGATTTCGGAATTTTCGAAACGGCCGATTCCGAAATCAGATCTGTTCGGCAATGACCGAACCGACGTTTCGGAAACCTTTTCGGAATCGTTCGGCGCGGCCGTTCCTTTCGGCAGCGTTTTTCGGAATTGCCGAAAAATATTAGAATAATCTCTGGAATGAGGGATTTTCGCATGACTCGACCGTGTTCTCGAGTTGATAGTGGGGAATGAGTGAGCCATCGGTCAGTTACATTTCATCAATATTATGCAAATGTGTTTTTCGGAATTTCCGAAATGGCGCGGCCCGAGTTCGGTCATTGCCGTTTCGGCGCGCGCCGAACACGCGGTCGTTCGGTTCGGAAATTCCGAAAAGTGTTCGGTTATTTCCGAAACGGAAATTTCGAAATCGTCATTTTTCGAAAATGACCGTTTCGGAAATCGAACGAAACTCTAGCCATGAGCAGAAGGGATGAGTGAAGAGATCAGGTGAGAGAGTGGATAACAACAAGAGCACGCAGAGAGAAAAAAAACATCGAAACTTCTCGTTATCTAGGCATATGAGAGAGTAAAACCGATTTTATTCTGATATAACTGGTAATCTTCTTTTTTTCAAATGCGTATTGCTATTGAGATAAATCGTGTACATAAATGTGTATATTTGATAGATAATCACTGGAATGATAGGTTTGCGATTGGCGCGAATCGAGTGGCGAACGACTGCCATTGGCTGGAAGTGAGAGACTCACGGAAGACCTGCAAGCAAGAGTAAGAGAACATGCACATGACGTCACCACTCTCAAATCTCAAATCTCAAACTCTCAATAACATTCTAAAATCGTCTACTTCTCCGAAAAGCCATAAAAATAGGGTTGAAACGAAAGAAGATGTGAAGTGGAAGTTGGAAATATAATAAACGTGGAGGAACATCACCTGGAGCATTTCGGGATAGAGGCTGTTCCCGAGGAGGGCGAGCATGCGGGAGTAGACCATGTCGGGAGAGGCCGCATTGGCACGGATCTGAGAGAGACGGAGGGTGAGAGAGAGATGAGAGAGAGATAGAAGGGGGGGAGAGAGAGAGGGGAGAGAGAGAGGGAGAGAGAGACGCAGGATGAGAGAGAGGGGGGAGAGAGAGGGGAGAGAGAGAGGGGGGAGAGAGAGAGAGAGAGAGAGAGAGAGAGAGACGGAGGATGAGAGAGAGAGGGGGGAGAGAGAGGGGAGAGAGAGGGGGGGAGAGAGAGAGAGAGAGAGAGAGAGAGAGAGAGACGGAGGATGAGAGAGAGAGGGAGAGAGAGAGAGGGAGGGAGAGAGACGGAGGATGAGAGAGAGAGAGGGGAGAGGGAGAGAGACGGAGGGTGAGAGAGAAAGATGAGAGAGGGGGGGAGAGAGGGAGAGAGAGGGAGAGACGGAGGATGAGAGAGAGAGAGAGGGGGGGAGGGAGAGAGACGGAGGGTGAGAGAGAGAGAGAGAGATGCGTACATCGGCAATAGCGGGCGGTGTGGTGATGGTGATAGCGCGTACGAGGTTCTGGATGACTGCCTGCGCCTGCTCGTCTCCCAGATCAGACACCATGCCCTCAAACCATCACCCATTATATATAGTGTTTTAAGATTTCGAGTATCTACCCCTTTTTGCAGACAACACATTGCTGTGATCAACGAACAATGTATAATATACACTCACTCTAAAACGTGATCGCTCTGCGTGTTGTGTTATTGACTGATTTTCGCTATCTTTAATATTCTCTTACCTTGTACGCTTTGATCCCGGCTTTGAGTTGTTGCGTGCTTAGAGTGCCTTCGATGTAGTTGGACACATCTGAAATTATGATTTAATTATAATTTCAATGCATTTTTCGCGACGCACCAGAGACGATTTGACTCGAATCCCGGCCCATGTGAATATCGAATGCTGTGATATCTATCGCCTGAAACAAACAGTATCTCCTCTTTCTCTCTTCCCTCTCTCGGCAGAAGTGGAATTGTAGATCAGGTGGGCGAAATTCTTTTTTTTTGTACTGGAAAGAAGTAGCAGTACCGTACCTTTGACAGCTGATCGGGAGTGAGGAAGGAGGATATGGAGTCGTGTATCTGCATGAGCAGCAACTGCTTGGGAGTGGGTTGGGCGAGGCAGAGGAGAGGGAGGAGGAGGAGAGAGAAGGGGACCGAGAGGGGACGCATCGTGACTGGAACAAGCGAGTTTTCAAGAAGTTATCGATCTTACTATCGATATACTACACTTGAAAGTTCTTTCAAAAAATTTTAAAAGTTAGAGCATCACTCGATATTAGCAAATTCGACAGTTGTGACTAGAATCAACCAACACAACCACAACATAGGTTTTAGTAGAGCAGTTATGATACACGGGGTCTATTAGCAAGAAATCGAACAGAAAGTGAACAACATTTACAAACTCGCTCAAAAACGTTTTAAAGTGTGCCATTTCGTAATCGAAAGATCGAAGAATGAACACGTTGAGCAGTGAAGTTACTGAATATGGTCATGTGTGAACTGTGGTTCTTTTATAGCATCGGTCGGCATCGCTATGGGATTACGCACGTAACCCCTTATTCCTTATTGAATGGTGGGAGGTCACACCTCACACCTCTTCTGTCAACCAGAACGCACGTTTCCATCATCACCAAATCCAAAATGCATCACTCCTACTCTAATCCTCTCCACTCCCTCTCTCCCCATTCGACAAGTGTGACTCACATTGACGTCTGTACGTTCCATCATTCTTCTTTGACCATAAACACGTTTCTATCCGTTTCCCTGACGTTTCCCTGTGATTTCACTCAAGTTTTGCATACTCAAATCACCCTCTTTCCATAACTCGTAAAGATTGCTGCAATTAGTCATTCTCGGTAGATAATTTCTATGCTGATCGTAACTCGTTGATTTGCATGCCTGGAGGGGCGAATAAAAGGCGGGCGCGGCGGGCTGCCGACATCCATTCGCCATGGCTCAGTCCGTCGCTCCCGGAGATATCAACACCCAGCCGGGTACCAAGATCGTCTTCAACGCCCCCTACGATGACAAGCACACCTACCACATCAAAGTGCGTAGATATCTATCGGATATCGATCGATCATTGAATGATTGGTCTTTTTCAGATCACCAACACTGGAGGTCGCCGCATCGGATGGGCCATCAAGACCACCAACATGAAGCGCCTCGGCGTCGACCCGCCGTGCGGAGTGCTCGACCCCAAGGAGGCCGTGCTGATGGCCGTCTCTTGCGACGCGTTCAAGTTCGGAGAGGAGGACACCAACAACGACCGCATCACCATCGAGTGGACCAACACCCCCGACGGCGCCGCCAAGACCTTCCGCCGCGAGTGGTTCCAGGGTGACGGAATGGTCCGCCGCAAGAACCTCCCCATCGAGTACAACCCTTGAACACTCTTTCTGATCGTTGAATAAATCATTCTTTCAAACCATCTTCTCACTTCTTGTGAATAATAGAAACAAGAAAGTAGAACGAAAGCGGTTGGACAGCGCAGTGGATGTGCCATGTGCGCGTATATCAGCTCTACCGATTGACATTGACGTCACACAGTTCGCACTGTTCCGTGACGTCACCTTATCCAGTTCCTGTACTTCCTGTATCCTATGTTCCAGTACCTGTATCGATGTAAGCAGTGACCTGACGACAGCGACTCGAGCACAGAGATCTTTGGACCCATCTTTTTCCTTTCTGTCCTTTTTGTGGACAATCATAACTGATAAGCAATTCCTGTGAAAAATAGCAATGTGCAGTCAAGAGACAGTCATCGAGACGGAAACAAATCGTTCGAGTATGAAAAAGTTTCACGAAAGTGAAGGCAAGCTAGAGACTTGTTTCAGATTTTATCTCATAACACAAACACGAATCACAGCGCAAATTCTATACATACAATTTATGATTTTAGCTTTGATATTAACTGTTTGGAAGTGTAAGAGAAAGAGATTGTAGTGACGTCATCATGACGTCATCCCTGCTCGTTGTGAAACTTTGCTTCCGCGTCTTCGTCGTCCATTTCAGCCGAGGATACGAGGCTGAATGGAAGAAGAGGATAAGAAGAAGGTAGGAGAAGAATAGAAGGCGACCCACCGCTTGCTCTTACCGCTCGGCTTCTTGTCCACATCCAGCTCACCGAATGTCACAGGGGCTACGTGGTATCTAAAGAGAGATTATCTTCAGAGAGAGGGAGAGAGAGGGGGAGAGAGAGAGAAAGAGAGGGAGAGAGAGGGAGAGAGAGAGGGAGAGAGAGAGGGAGAGAGAGAGGGAGAGCAGAACAGTGGAATCATGATGAAGTGCCCGCCCGCCTTGGCTATCTGGTTCATCCCGAACATCTGCGTTCTCTGGTACTCATTCCACTCGTGCAGCCCTATCGTCGGAAAAAGTGCAGTGATGTAGTAGAAGCAGAACGAGCGGTGACGCAGCGTCGTCGGCACCTGACGCAAGAGGGGTGACTCGACGCAAGCACGACGCACCAGCTCGAAGAACCAGATAGTGGTGGCGGCGCTCCGCGCAGCTTCTATCATCTGACGCAGAAAGTACAACACCAAAAATGCGGTGTAGTCAGAGATGATGCCCTCGGAGTTGGCTGCAAGGGTACGGTAGTTTACAGTATCCTGGTGTCGTGAAGATGGTTGAAAACGAGAGAAAGAGAGAGAGAGAGAGAGAGAGAGAGAGAGAGAGATGTGCGCGTACCCTTGCTGGAGTAGGTGATCCTCGTGAGACAGTGGTCGTACTGTTTGTTGCTGAGGATGACAGCCCAAGCACTGTTCGCACATGTCAGACACATAGAGGCGATGATAGTGAAGCGGAGACCGCCGAACCTGACAGGGAAACGTCACACACTACACACCACTTCATAGCATGTATCGAGAGAAGAGTGAGGAGAGGACGAAGGAAACAAAGAGGAAAACAAGAACAAGAGAGGCAGTAGAATGAACCCACCGCAGCGCGGCATACGAGATGAACGCCGTGATGGCTCTGTACATGTTCCCGATGAGATCTTCTTCGATCGGCTCCAGTTTGAGGTGTATCTGCTCTAGGGACCACATTGAGATTTTCAGATGTTGACAAATAGTATAGCAATTAACTCAACAATATAGTTTGTTTCAAGCTGATTTCTAAAATATATAATGTTCATAGGGTTCATCGTTCACATTGCGCTCCAATTCCGCGCGGCGCGCGCGCACCTGAGCGGTCGCTTACATAGAGAAAGTGCAACAGAGGGCGGCTAGATCAAAGCAATGATGACGTCATCATTAGTTAAATAATGAATATTATCGTTGGTAATAATAGCTTTACGCTTTGTTTAATTGTAATCGATCAGTACTTGATGAAATAAGTCTCTTATGACATCATTTTTCATTACTCATTTGGGCAATGGCGGCTAGATCAAAGAAATATGACGTCATCATAACACTCTTTGTCGATTTTCTCTACTTTACAGGGTACTTGATCCCATAAATAAAGTACCGTTGGGATCAGCGCGAAAGGGCGAATCGTTCTATGCTAATTACAGCACATCATGCGTCCAGTGAGAAAATGTTACATGATTTCGCCTCACTCTCTGTATCTCACGTTGTGGTCCCTATATCTGCTCCATCCTCACGTTGATCTGGTTCAACGACTTGTACGACCTGCAATTGATCGATATGATCAATCGATAATGGATCGATACTCACGAGAAGATGATGAAGAAGATTAAAGAGAACAGGAAGCGCTTGTTGGTGGCGATCATTTTGAAGTATTCCACCCACGTGGTTGGCAGGCGCTCTCTGAACGAAACCTCACCCTCTTTCTTTTCCTCTCGTCCTCGTCCTCGTCCTCTTCCTCTCACGCTCCCTATCTCTGCTGCTCTCACCCAACATCATCTTTTCCTCTTTCTCATATCTCCCTCTTCTTTCCTTCATCTCTCTATCCCCTTCACTCCCTGTCTCTCCCCTTCTATCTTTCCCTTCCCTTCCCTCTCTCTCTCTCTCTCTCTCTCTCTCTCACTTGTATATCGTGTCTTCCAGCAGTCTCTCCATCGCCTCCCTGTATTCCGGCGTGTTTTCGAGGTAGAACAGTTTCATAATCTTGTCAACATTCATTGACATGAGAACAGTGGAGTAGCAGTCCTCGATAAAGCTGCAAGAATCTCACTTTCTCTATCTATCTCTCTATCTCTCTTTCTTTCTCTATTTCTATTTCCCTTTCTTCTCTCCGCAACCCACAATATGATTGTGAAAGAGATGAGAGCAGTCATAGCAAAGTTGATAATGTAGATATCGGTCCAGTCAGACAGTAGGTAGATGAGAGATATTGTGAACATCGAACCGAGACTCGTCGCCAACTCGCCAGCCTAGACAGGAAGAATTGAGAGAGAGAGAGAGAGAGAGAGAGAGAGAGAGAGAGGGGGGGGGGGGGGAGGACCATGAATACGAGGGCGCGCATCCAGTACGACATGGAGTCGAATGCGTTGAGAATGGAGCAGTAGTATGAAGTAGTGAACCCGGCGGTCACCATCGAGAAGCCAAAGCTGTACGAGTGCACAGAGTTGGACTGCAAAACGTCTCATCGTTTACCAGTTTAGACCAGTGAGAGAGGGAGAGAGAGAGGGAGAGAGAGAGGGAGAGAGAGAGAGAGAGAGAGAGAGAGAGAGAGATCTTTCCCATACCGTCATGAGCAGGTATCCGAGGCAGTTCATCAGCATGCCCAGTTGAATCATGTGGTGATTGTCCCACCGCAGGCACAGCGTCGACAGTACGCTACCCATCACCATCGCGATTTGCTGCAAATTCACGCGTTTTCATTATGTATAATAATATATTTACCTCGTATGTGTGCTTCTGTTGCACGAGCGTACGTAGTCGGCCCGTTCTCCGTGCGCCCGTTGCCGGCATGGTTACCTAGAGAGGAGGGGGTGAGAGAGAGAGAGAGAAAGAGAGAGTAAGAGCGAGAGAGAGAGAGAGAGAGAGAGAAAGAGAGAAAGAGAGATCTTACCTGATCCAGGAACGTCTTCTTATCCTCGAATCGCTTCTCCGACAGTCCCAGTTGTTTCAGTGTGAGGTATGTCTCGTTGCTTTTTGCCGTACATTTTGTGTACTCGTCGAACGGCTTCTGATCTGCAGTGGGCGGAGTGAATGTGGGCGGAGCCTGTAGTACTCACACGCGGCGAATCCCTGGAACTTGGAGACGGTGACGCTCATTCCACATATGAACTGCACGAGAATGAAGACCACGAGGTGCTTGCGAGTTCGCAGATTCCAGATGTCTGAAAGGCAGAAACGTACATATCTCCCTCTTCCTTTCTTTCTCTCTCTTCCTCCATCCCTCCTCCCTTTCTCTCTCTCTTTCTCTCTCTCTCTTCTCTTCTCTTTTCTTCTCTTCCACTCACTCGTATCACAGAACAGCTTCTGGAACGAGAACCTCCTGCGCGGCTGAAACGTGAACGATGGGAGTGGTCACAGTGGGCGTGGCCTACCTTATTCTCCACGGTTGACTGTTTCTTCGTCGCTGTCGTCTTCATTTGGAGTTTCGGCGTGACCTGGAATCGTTAACTAATTGATAAGACAATGGAGAAAGTATCAGGAGACAATGAATCGTTAGAGAATGGGACCTTCTCATAGCTGCCATTTCCATGTCTGTTGGTAGTGGGTGGTTGTCTGACAGCCTGTTCTCGCGCTTTCTTCGTCACCACAGTCGCCGCACGATAGCCACCCACTCGAGCCACAACCTTCTTCTTCTGAAACAATCACATGATCCATAGTGGTGAAAGGACACCAATTACCAATTATCACGTCATTGTTTACAACGACTTATGGTGAAAACAGGGAAGACACACGTGTGGTCTCACCCTTCTCTTGGCAGTGCGACACTCGCCGGAAGTCGCCAGTCCGCTCTTCATCCCGCTCACTTCACTCCGGTGGTCATGCGACGAGTGCGCTTCCTGAAATCGATGCAATCAATCGATCCACCTCCACCTCACCCCTCGCTTGCCCTTCTGCTGGAACGCTGACTGCATGTCCGCGCCTGAAAGGGAATTGGTCAAACCAAAAAGCACCAAGAATCAGAAGGGAACGCACCAGCATCCTCTCTAACGACATCGTGTCTCATTGCCGTGTGTGGGGCGACAGTGCGCGGGTGGTGTTGGTGGGAGGAATGAGGGGCGAGCGAAGGAGGGAGGAAGGGGGCGCGTGTGAGCGCGCCACTTCCCAACCCACACGCAAGCAACGCACCACACGTACACACGTAGCCCTCTGTCTGGTGCGTTTGTACCGCTAATCACACGAAACCACAGGAGACACGTATCGAATGCATAGTTCATAGATTCAGTGGTTCATAGATACGTTTATCATATATACAATCGACAAATCACAAGTTTCTCGCGATCACCATTCCAGCACTGCGCATCCTTTCTTCCTCCCTTCAGACGTTCACTTGGAATTCAGGACGTCAAAGACAGCAGCTAGAAGTCGGCGGTATGTCCGCGCCGTGTCTCCAAACCCCACCTGAAGACGGATACGGTAACGCTCACCGTATCGTTGGTAGAGTACGGTATACTGTACCTTGAGTCCGTTGCTGAGATAGGCGAGGGTGAGTCCGCTGTCTCTCTCGACTCGCACATTCTGTCCCCCGTAGCCAGAGTGGCCGATGAGAGTGCGGTTGCGGCCGTTGTGCGTCACTACGGACATCATCAGACCTGCAGAAGGAAATCTCTCTCCCTCTCTCTCCCTCTCTCTCTCTCTCTCTTTCTCTCTTTTCCCCTACTCACCCTGTCCTCTGGCCACATTGGCGCCCGTCACCCAGTCCTCGGATTGGAAGTACGGGGTGAAGAAACGGGCGACGGTGCGCTCGCTAACAATCTGAAATGTTTCCTCTCTCTCTCTCTTTCTCTCTCTCTCTCTCCTACTCTCCCTCTTTCTCTCATTCTCTCCCCCCACCTTTCCCTGTCTGAGCAGCTCGAACATCCTTGCCAGTTCCCTCGCCTCCCCTATCCCTAACACTGCCGCCTGTTCTACTCGATACAGCTCCGGGTCGTTCACTGTGATCGGCTGGAACGGTTTGAAGAGGTTTCATTCATAATTCATTCACAGCTACTCTACAATGGCTGTCGCATTGTCACCCTATTCGTGAGACCAAGCAAACCACCTTTCTTCACGTCGGTTCTCGATAAAAAGGAACCACATACATATACTTCACGCCGACTAAACCCATTATGTTTCATCTATATATATGTATATATATATATATATATATGTTTGTTTGTTTGTTTATCAGCCTGATTCCGACATGTACATACAGAGGTAGCATGATGGGTTAACTGGAAGCACACACAATCCTACAGTGGGGTATTGGGGCTCCTTGGCTGGAACAGTGCGGCGCGAGTCCTGACTGTTCATGGTACACGGTGATCGGCCACCGTTAAGGCTCGCGCACTGCGTTGGCATTTGTATAGTGTAGTGATTTAATACTAATGTACCAGATAACTAAGTAACGAATTTATATTTTTGAGATGTTAAGAAACGAAAACGTAGGTAAAAACATTTCGAACAGATTGTGCGCGATACATTTTTGAAAACGTTTTTCATTATTGATATATATCAAATCACAGTACTTCTTCATGAGTAGAATCCCTATTGAGCGAGTTATTCGAAATTTCATCGCGCACAATCTTTCTGTAATATTTTTCTGCTAATTATCAGCTAAATAACACAATATAAAAGCCATACAATACTGACTTATCAGGTACAAAAGTTTGCGCGTCGCGGCTGCGTCGCGGTTTTTTAGATGGTTACAAAGAATATACTTCATAAATAGCGAAGTGGTATTCCAGATATATTGTAACTATATGGATAAATAACACAAAAATACTTACAAAAGATTGTGCGTGTTCGATTTTGAAATAATATCATAGTTGTGATTTTCACTATCGACCGATTTGATGAAACGTCATCCACTGATAGCGATTTACCCCCGCCATGAAGTAGCGGTTTAGCTCCAACTCTCTCATGGAAACTTAGTATAATAGATAGCGAGCGAGGACTCTGTTCTGAAGGTCGATGGTTCGATCCCTGCCTACGCATTTCGTTTTGCAAAATTTATATTCATTTGAGAATGTTATCAATCACGTAAAAAGTGGAAATATGTGCTGAATTCAGAGTTGTGATAATTTTAAAACACTTTTTATCTTATCAATCTTCTCTAGGGTCTATTGGAATATCATCTCCAAATTCATTATAATACATTCATCATGACGTTTGGCGTAACTGTTATCACAAAACCTGATAAGTTATCATTGTCTTCATCCAAACTTGCAACCAAACTTATTTAGTTATGTAAATTTCGAGAGAAATCACAATTGCGTTCAAGTGTGCACTCTTTGCCATTTAAAGCCACGCCCCTAGGCTAAACCACGCCCCCGCTCTCCAGTGCGCGAGCACGATCACCGTGGGTAGATGGGCGTGAACATCGCGAAGTGACCAGTTCCGGATGTGAGGCGTGGTAGAAGATCTTGAAAGACTGCCGCCGCCGATGGTAGGGCTCTCAGAGGGTGAGAGTGGGTTCACGCGCCCCACCGGGAGGTAGTGGAATTCGGTAGAACAATTGCCCGCGAGGGGAATCGAACCAGCGACCGTTCACTTAGCAAGCTGTGACGCTATCCACTTGGCCAACCCGGCCCATATATATATATATATATATATATATATATATATATATATATATATATATATATATATATATATATATATATATACTTCGATACATTTCATTCTTTATCCTTTACGTTTCACCCACCTTGATGAGTCCGATCCACCTGCTGTTGTCAAAGGTCTTCTTCATCGGGCCGTTGATCCATAGCTGGTGCAGGTACCTAAACTATTCTCCCTCGTTCACTAGTCACTCTTTGTCTCGACTCGACAGAACAGGGAAGTTGGCTAGCTAGATTGATATAAAATATTAAGAACGAAGAAGAAGAAGCTCATTATCAACTGACCTCTTGACATTGATGCAGGAGGGACAGTGGGTGTACTCCTGGAGAAAGTTCCAGAGGGAGGGTCCTGCGATGCGCGCCACTCGGTGCGTCTTCTCCAACGGGAGAGAGATGTGCACGTCAAGACCTAAAACAAAGTTGATGACTGAAGTGTGCCACTCTGAGACAATCTAAAACTATTAAACAGCTTTCGCTCAACTCATTGCGTGCACTGAAATGACCCCCTCCTAGTCCCCGCCCACCGTGCTTCTCCCCGATCTCCTCCCTGTAGAACGCGCCCACCCCGCGGCCTTTGTCATCCACGCGACGCACCTACAACAGATATGCTGATTATCACACCTTTTCCGAGCCTTATTTACTATATACACACCATCGCATCATTGAAGTAACGTTTCCACTGAACAGCTGCAATCAAAACCAAACAAACCCGACCCACAATCTGATCGACGAGCCATCCATAGGTGAGAGCGTGGTAGCCGATCTGAGAGCCGGCAGGCCAGTGGGGAGTCTGAAGAGGGAGTCTCTCCTCCCTCCCTCCCTCCAACTCTCTCTCTATCCTCTCTCTCTCTCTCTCTCTATCCTCTCTCTCTCTCTCTCTCTCTCTCTCTCTCTCTCTCTCTCTTCCACCTGCTTCTCGAATATCTCTGCTACCCTCGCCGGGTCTGCTGCATCATCTCTTGTTATGGGAGAATCGGCGTAGGGAAGACCAGACTGTCAACAATTGGAGTTAAAAAGTATTCTTAGTTGCATAGTTCTGTTTCAAGCCAATTAAAAGAGTAGCACTGTTTAAACTCCAGTTTCTTACACGTTCTATATATAATCATGACGCAAACGAAATAATACATCTACAACTCGAAATCAAATTAAATACATACGTTTCACAACCTTTTCATGAATACCAGTCGGAGTCGCGCCTACGGCGCTCCTCCTCCTGGTTATGTGGGATGATTTCGCAATTACATGCTCAAACTGAGAAAGTGCAAACCCGGCGCGTCTCACACGCTGGCTGCGGCTGGGCTATATAAGCGGCGCATGCTAGTCACTTACAGACAGACAGACGGACGGACAGGCCGTTTTCTATATATTAGGATATTATCCAATACTATTCAACCATCATTGTTTCATACAAATTCTTTTTTTTTTTTCAAATTATAAACCATTCAAACCATCACATGTCATACAAAAACAAGTTGTAAAAAAGTGATTTTTCAATTTTAAAAAAACGCACCATATGTGAGAGCACCCACTGCACGGTGATATTGGCCTTGCCAGCGGAGGCGAAAGCCGGCCAGTGCTTCGAGACCTAGACACACTCTCTCTTTCTCTCTATATGTGCGTGTGTGTCCCCTCTCCTACCAGATCATCATAGTCCATCCTCCCTCTGTCCACCAGTATAGCCACGCACACTGCAGCCACTGCCTGAAAAAACATATATATATATATTTTATATTCGAATTGTAGACGACCAGCAATAACACATACACATCTAATAAACACACGAATCCACTCAACGAATCTCGCCCACCGACCTTGGTAGAGGAAAACATGACGTTCATGGTGTCCCTCTGCCACAGACGGGCCGCGCTACGGTCAGCGAACCCACCCCACACGTCCACAACCTGCAACGGACCTGCATCTAGCCTCTTTCTCCCTTTCTCTCTTTCTCTCCCCTCTCTTTCTCTCTCTCTCTCTCTCTCCCTCTCTCTCTCTCTCTCCTCATCTCGCAAGTCTTTTGTTGAAATGAAGAAAGAGGGCGAGAAGTCCCACCTACAGTACTCCCCTACCCACCTTCTGCTCTTGATAGTAGACAGTGAACGCGGCGCCCTCTCGCTCCCAGCCCTCCTCGAGGTTCGCACTGAAACACCTCCCTCTCCCTCCCTCTCCCTCCCTCTCCCTCCCTCTCCCTCCCTCTCCCTCCCTCTCCCTCCCTATCCCTCCTCTCCCTCACCGGAATGCCTCTTTGACTCCCTTCCACCTCTCGTCTGCATGTCCCTCCAAGTGCACCTCCTCCTCCTCCCTCTCCTTCCCCCCTCCACCCATCCACACTGCTGCTGCCAGCAGAGCACACGCGACGGCGAGGCGCCACGACAGCATGTCTACTCAAACACAGTCGATCATTAACGCGTAAGAAACACCGTGACAATGTTGGTAAGGCTTTGCAAGAATGCCACAAAATGAGCGATGATCACTGCACAATATTTGACCGGACTCACTCAGGAAAATGGTATAAATGCGCTAGTTCTGCCACAGGAAAACAAAATTTTTCGTTCGAAAGAGACAGTGAACAAGCGAGAGTGAGAGAGTTCTGCTAGGAGCAAGGAGAATATCCGCGCGCAGATCAGTATGATATCAAAATTATCATAATGTTAATGTAACAGGCCTTAAAGAAGCATTGCATGAACGACAGAACAAGTACGAGTACACTGTAGCACAGCTGACACAACCTCAAGGCGAGCGTTCTTATCTAATCGATGCTCGTCACTGCGCAGAGACCGGTGCAACGAACAGTGAACAACAAAAGATATCAAACTTGACCCAACCATGTAAATAACGTGCTGCTATGTAGTTACTACTGATTCATAAAGTACAGTACATCTCAACCTGATCTAAATTTGTGCATAATTACACTCGATTCTCTGCAACTTTTGCGATATCTCGAGCAATTACTACTCCCTGTATCATCATAAAAACACGAAACACACAGATCATTCAATCACTTTATTTTGGTGTACGATAAAAAAAAATCTGCGATATAAACAAGCTCAGAATCAGTGGAGGAATATCGGGATACAAACGGGGTGAGTACTAAATCTAAAAAAGACTAGGGTACCTAGCGTTGTCTCTAGATTCGTATCCAAAAATGGAGACACTGGAAGAGAGAATTCACCAGGAAAAGAGAATTACTAGAGGAAATGACAAATCCTAAAACAATGTACGTGTGCGATACAACCCGAGTAGAGTCGCTATCCTTCTTCTCCTCCTGCTCCTCTCTGCTCCTCCGGCTTACTTCTTCGGTCCGTGGTCCTTTCCATCGTCGTAGTTGGTTCCAAAGATGGTCACTCCCGCCACGAGAGCAGTGATGGTGAAGAACTGGGCCATGATACGGTACTGCATCATACGCTGCGCTCCAACCTTGTCCCCCATAAACGACTTCCTGTAATATCAATAATAAATAAATGGATATAACAGATCCAGTAAAACGTAAAGGTAAGTAGCCCCAGATCCAAGATACGTACTCTGCGCGGAGTCAAAGGAAGACTGGATCTGAGTGCTACACATTCAGTATAGATACCAAAGGAAAAAAATGCGGAATAAGAAAATATCATACAATAAGGCAGTACATACTTGAACATGCCGAGGAGGGCTGCTGTGGTGAGGGCCATTCCGAGGATGACGCCGGGGTTCGACGCCGCCTGGCTGATCACCCCCGACTCCTTCTTGCCCTGGATAGTCTCGCTCTTCTTCGAGAAACCAATGTCCATCGGAATGTTCGGCACCTGCAACACGCATTCATTCCACATACTCTTACCATGGGTGTGAAAGACAGTTTCACAAACTACCACTTATTTTCGTTTCTTTTACCAAAAATATTCAAAACACCAGAAATAAACAAACAAAACGTGCGAACTGACTCCCGAGTAGCGTTCCTTGTTGTCGTGGGTCCTGGCGAGCTGATCGGCAGGCAGATGCGACTGCTGCCACTCGCGACTACCCTTCCTCGGCTCCGCCTTCTCAGACCCCGCCCCCTCCTGCAACACCTTCCCCATCACACCTTCCGCAAGCACACATTCGCCACAGCCTTTCTTCCGAGACTCATGTGCCTAAAGGGACGGTAGAACCCTCGAATGGTACGGTAGACCACCGTATACCTTGTGGTCGGCCTCTGCCATGACGACGACGCCTGCGGTGGCCATGCTGGCGCCGACTCCGGCAAGGGAGAGGAAGAGCTTGCGAGAGGCCATGTCTACAACACACCATTACACAAGCAACACATCAATCAATCTAGGGATGCCCCGTTGCGGATGGCATACGACATAAGCGTATCGGCTATCGGGCATTTCACCCGACCTGTTTTCGGAACAAATACAGATTACAAATTAGAAATCTATTTATATAATATACAAACTCGTACTGTTGGATTTGAAGGGAGTGGGGGAGGGGCTAGTAGGGGAATACCGTCGAGTAGCAACGCGGTGAGAGAAATGACCGGGGAATCGAGGACGAAGACACAAATACACACTTACATGACGCAATCAGTAGCTAGTCTAATACACCTAAAAATCTCGGACGGACCATAGCGATGCAAAGTGAGCATACTGAGTGAGATGGAGAGACGCCTGCAACGTGACGTCCAAATGATCACAATAAAACTACAAAACAGAAAACAGAAAACAGAAAACATAAAGCACTACTCACATTTACATCTTGTCGATCGACTTTCCGGCGGCGCGGTCGCGGTTGATCTTGGCCGAGGTGAACTTCTCGAATGTGAAGTGGATGGAGAAGAAGATGCAGATGGCCACCACAATGAACACGACACGCATGCGGTCGTGCATCCGGTTCATCGTGCCGTGCCTGCAACCAACCAAGTCCATATCGATCGATTACATCATCAAGGATAAATCGCTATACCCAACAACGTGGAAACCCAATAAATCGATAAGACTCACTGCACAAACTCGGGGATGTCCTCCTTCTTCTCGTAGAGCTTGGTGATGACCAGAAAGCGCTTCTGCATAGCCGACGGCCGGTGGCCAGACTCTGAAAATTGTAACATTGAAACTCTTTTGTATTTTAATTTGTAATCTATTTTTTGTGTATGGAGTGAGAATGTAGTATTCGAAATCTAATTCTCATCGCGGCTGCTACAAATGCACTTTCGTCGTGTTTACAATCAATCAGAGTAAGTGGGACTGACGCGGACGCAATTCGTATGCGCTCTAACGATCAAATACGTGTTAACAAAAAACAAACAAAACAAATAAATAAATATAGTATGAAAGGAAACGTGCCGGAATCGGAGGACTGGAGACGCTGCTGGCGGCTTCGCTGGTCGAAGCTGGCCCTCGTCGCGTACAGCGGCTTCTCCTCCACCGCATCCGAACTCGCCTGAACAATGACTCTTACGTAACGGAAACGTAACAAAAAAAGTGAATGAAACGTACGGCAGTGACGTTCTTTCCCTTGTCGTCGGCGAGGGTGCGGCGCTGGATGGCGGAGCGGGAGATGCGAGAGACAGAACGGAGCGACATCATGGTACAGCGAAGAGGGAGCAGTCCAATACAACCACCACAAATAAACACAGATAAAACGTGGCTTAGAACTCCACCGACCACGACAAAATAGAGGTGAGACGAGCAATCAGGCACCGAAAAAAACGTGCACTTTTGCGATAGTGCGGGGAAAGTGGTGTAATTCGGTGCAGCACTTACTATCACACTACGATTATCAAGTAGTGTTTTAGTCAATGGAACAGCGATCTTTTATAGTGAGTGAGAGTTGGTGGG